>JAQFJB010000005.1:17557103-17567318 GCA_029874875.1 Naso minor | reverse complement strand
TCCTCCTTTCTCACTCACGCCTTCTCTCCTCCGTCCTTCCCACTTGCGCTGGTAGGAGGGACAGGAGGAGTGCCTGCACCGGGCTCCGCCGGACTGCGCCATGCACGAAACTGGCAAAATGCACCTGGACACACCCCGTTGGCGCGGTGCACCTGCGCTGCGCCTAGACTGCACCCGGTCTACGAAACTAGGGCCCTAAGTGTCAGAGCATAAAACTAATCATAACACTTATCCACTAATAAAGCAATAGATATTGACAACAGCTAAAGAGGTCGCAACGTGTGTAGTTGTTAGCTGGATTAGCTCGTGCTGTTAGCAGTGCTACAATAACGCTGTTCAGTGTTAACGGCTTCGCTCATGTTGACCTGCTGCAGTGTTAGCTCACACACGTTCACTTTCTCGTTTATTGCAAGTCTCTAAATTTAGAGGCCGATGTTACTTTAGACTACATTCAGAGTCCTATTCACATTCTCCCTCTGAGACAACAGGACGCTTGTCTTCTTTGTTGTCATATTATATCATGCTATTCATTAGTGCACTGTCTTCTGAGTGAACAGGATGCGCAGCTCCAAAAATAGAAAACTAGTCATGTTCACTGTGCAGTAATATAGAAAATTGAGGATACAGCACAATGCAGACGTGTCAAGAACTGTTTTGCATTCGAATTGTTGGCAGGTGAATTGTGATCTAGTCAAACTGTAAGACCAGTGAAGATTCACATTTCTAATATCAGCCTGTTTTTTGGCATGATGCCTTCATGCTTCACACTCCTATTGCTAAAAAGTTTTTTTTTCCCAAAGTATTGTCTGTGTCCCTGGCATATCTGAACTAGCCTAATCAGTACTTTGTTTTACATTTGTGGAAGATAAGCACCTAAAAAAGCTACTACACCAGTAAATTAGAGATCAAGTGCTCTGATAGACACCCAGCAGGGAGACACTGGATTTATGTGAGCAAAGCATTGCATCATCTGAGTCTAAATTTAAGAATGAAAACACTATATGAAGAGCCAAGCCTTTCCACACATTTCCTCTGCAAACAGTGCATCTTCCAAGGGTCTGAAAAATTACAGCCTCTCTGCTAAGACTTGGCTCTGTCTCGCCGTAAAAGACAAATACACTCCTCCACCCTGCAGAGCTCTCAGACGTGGCCCCCGCCTATCTCAGTGACAGCTAAATGGCTTTTTAATTAAAGGAGAATTAGTCCGGTTAAACTGTAATTTAATGCAAATATGAAGTCGTAATGACAGTCAGTGAATCATCAATGAAGATGAGGCAGCTGAACACAAGCCATGTAATTCATCCAGAGACTCTCTAATGTACAGTTTCACAGCAGATGAGTCCTGGAGACGAGACTGGATTTACAGCCGCAGCAAATTCTGGGAGACCACTGAAGTAATCGACCAGCTCCAGAGACAAAAGGCAATAACTTACCCCGACTATCAGACACACACAAGTATAGATATCTCATGTGAAATTGCAATTAGCAAAGTTACAGTGATGCCAGTGAAATGTTCTCCCATTTCTCTGATCACATTAAAAAAAGGTGACTAACAGCCCTTTACATCCATGTGGTTATGTCTCTAATACATAACGGGTAATCAGTAAGTAATTGGCTGCGTTCACAAGGAATTAGGCAGACGGTAGACAGCCGGAGACACCTTGCCAAAGGCACGTGAAAAAACAAACAATCTGATGAAGTGGTGGGACAGCAAAACGAAACACCCCTTACCTTGTGTTGCTACGGTAATGGAGTATTGTTTAGAAAGAATGGAATAAAATATATTGCATGAAATTATTTTGTGAGTTTATGTAGCCATTCTAGTTATGCATGTAGCTGTAAAATGCAGCTTTCTACTAATTTTCTATTGCAAACTTAAAAACAAAAGTTAAATTCCCCCCAAAACTTTATGCTTTGGAGGACAATCAGCTTCCATGTATCAGCTTTTCGTGTGACGTCTAAGTGGGTCTTCAGGATGTTGTAAATACAACTCAAGGTATTATTGCAGCAAAATAATCACCTACTTTTTGTCAGACTAGACATGTTTACTTTTAGGGTGTGGCATTGGAGGAGTTACGTAACATCTGGTTGTAAATTCCGTTGCAGAGAACGGCAAAAAGTTTAAGTATTTTAACTTTTGATGGCAATGCAGTCTGCCGTTACTGTTGCCGGCATTCTCTGCCGGCCTCATCAAAATTTACCATCCTGCTATCATCCACTTAAATGACAGCCGGTGTGCGGTCTACCCTGTGCCTGACTCCATGCAAATGCTGCATTAAGCCCGTTTGCTGTCATACTCACGTGTACAAGCCATAGTCGGAGGATCTTTCTCAGCCCTGAAGAATCCCTTCTCACAGCCGCAGATGGCTGCTCCTTCTCCGTAGCTGAAACTATGCGGTGGGCACTTTGAACACTTGATGTTTCCAGCGTATGCCTTGTAGAAGCCTGGGTGGCATGCTGGGGATGACAGCAGGACAGTATGACAGGATATGAGAGTAAACCCAGGCCATGTTATTAATGCACAGGTAGAAAAATCACACACAAACATCACATGGCTATCTTTAATGTTTCCCAGTCTACGACGATGGGACAAGTTCATGACAGCCACATTGTCAGTTACTGGATTTGTCTGATGTCTCTCAATAATCATCATGACTTCAGCATTATCAGTTATGCAAACTATGTCTACTATGTACCATAATTTCATGTCGCAGAAAGATTTTGAACAGATTTATGAAAATCAGGTTTTCCCTCAAATATGGAAATTGATGCCGCAAGGTTTCACTAAAAGATAATGAGACCATCTGCGCTGCTTTTGGGAACTTTTACTTAAGTAATAAAACGTGTGATTTGAGCGTAATGGGCACTTAAAACATATATTCAGGATATGTTTTTTTTTTTTAACACTACTTTTTTAAGAATAAATTATATTTTTGTCAAGTGAATTCAGAAGACTTGCAATGCATAAATCTACACATTTTTATTCAGGGTTAATCACTGATAGTTTCCTATTTATATTTATTGCTTGGTGTAAGCTCAAATGAATAATTAAATACTGTTGGGTTCTCATCTTTTTTTAAAGATGCTGTCAGCGAATGCTTAAAAGTTTCAGAGTCAGAAAGAAACCCCAGTGCTAACAGAATAAGACTGAAGTTTAATTAAAGCATATCATATCTATAAAAGACAATTTGTATATTTTGTAATCTACAGAATATCATAATTACTACCAAATGCAGAGTGACATGAGATTTTTCAGAGGATATTCTACATGCTATGGTAGGAAAACACAGACATGCATGACAAAATAAATGATAGCATAACGGCTGCTGGGACGCTTAAGCAGAACAGTTGTTAATGTTATTCATAACACCTTTTGTGCTATGAAAAAAAGTCTGTTACAAAAAAAAATACAAAGGTGTGAGTATAATTTTACAAATACAGATAAATCTGATCGGACAAGACATATATTTTTTAATTGCTGTGGACCATCTGAGAGTCTGAAATAAAGATTAAATTGAACTGAATTTGAATCTGAAAACCTAATGTAAAGAAAATCTACTCTAGATGAGATCAGACAATAATCAATCACTAATTTAGAACGCGGTCAAGCAAATGCATACTCTCTCTCATTCAGCAACAGCAACAAGTGCAACAGACTGTTCACAGTAACAGCACAGATGTCACATAAGGCTGAAATACAGTGTGATAAACTCACAGTCCACAGCCACATTTAACCAGAGGTACCTCTGCCTCACAGACATGAATGCTGACAACAATAATAAGCGGTTCAACTGCAAAGAAGAAATACTGGCCTGGTCTGGATTTGACAAGCAACCGTAAAGCCTCTCTGACAATTTTGTCTTAAAAACTTCATTCATACTTTTGTTTTCACAAGTTCTAGAAAGACCAGTTGTCTTCTATAGAGTACATTACCTCTGAGAAAAGCTGTAACTTCCTGTTCTCTTCCCTAACGGGGGGGGGGTGTCTTAAACACTTTGCTTTGGCGCATGGAAAATGTTGCCAAACTGTGTCTGTTTTTGTTCTAATCCAGCAAGAACTGCTGAAAGCACTCCAGAAGGCTTGTGTATGAGAGCGTGTAATGACGAGGCTTTCTGTTGGTTACGCACTGACACACAGAAAACACATGCATTACTATCGTGCCTAAGCTTTTTGTATTAAAAATCTGAATAAATAGAAAAAACTGTTGCTAGTTTTGTACTGTCACAGCATGAAAATATCCAGTGTCGCCCTCGTAAGAGATAAGTTATGACTTGTTTAAAAGGCATCAGTGTAAAACATGAGGAGACTTGGGCAAGAACATGCAAAAACTGCTTTCCTTTGAAAACGGAAACCTAAAAAAATGGACAATAGTACAGCCACAGCAGTGTTTCCAGTTATTTTTTGTGTTTCGTGTGTTTTTTTTCTGCCTTCATTGCTTTGCTGTGAAGATATTTTGAAACTCTGTATGCAGTGTTGACTGGCAGACAAGAGAAACAGCATTTCCGGCTTGTTCCGACAGATTTTGTGCCATTATTTCCTATATTTATATTAGGGGCTAACCTTGTTGACATTTGTTGACGTTTAACGTGTTCATGCATAAATTTACAGTTGGCCTTCAAAGAACAGAGGTGTCACCACATAATCCAAAATTTCCACTACACAGTTCATACCTTTACATACTTACTCCAAGGTATTCACCTGCAACCAATCAACTCATCATCCCTGTAGTATTGGTGCCTTCAAATGGGGTTGTGTTTGCTGGGTTCTATATGAATGCTGCCCTTTTGTGACACTGACGATACTGTAAGTCAAATTTTTCTTTCGAGTTTGCAAGTTTTGAAGTGTTTGCTGATGTTTTCAGAAATGATGGAGCCCACATTGGCTCATACAGGGCCAAAACGAGCTAACACAAGTGTAGAGAAGTTGTTGATCTAGACATAAATCACATCTTTGTCATACTGTCTCTGGTTCCTCTGTGCGGCGTTTAAAGCAACTATATGTTATTTTCAAGCTGCAGCCTGCAGTATTGAAAACGAAACAACGAAACAACATCCAACTATTATTGGGAAACGGGGTCATATTGTATGGATAAAATCTCCTCTGGTTTTCCCTCTGATGTCCTGTGACTGCTCAGCCTCAATTCTGTGATTCACAGAGGATCCTGAAAGCAACAGTGCGAAGTTGCAGCTGAGCAACACCAGGTAGTGTCAGTGTTGTGTCCCGTTTTCATAGGTTTGGCTTGCCGGCAGATGGATTGGACACCAGGACCAGAGACAGTGGGCAATGTAACTGAACTAAATAGCCTCTGCTAACTTCATGACAGAGGTGAAGATACTGTAAAGAAGATGCTGATGCAAGAAAAGAGACTAACTGAGCAAGAGGAGCAGCAATAGTTCTCTCACACTGGTGTGTGGTTGTTGTGGACAGCTATGCTAAATAAAGAGCTGCTGACAGACACGAAACTGGACTGGATGCTGTTGAATAGTGAGTGGCTGCTTGCTAAGTTACATGCCATGTGTTCGTTTTAGTAAAAATGTTGTTTTGTGTGACGTCGCAGTGTTGATCATTTTCAGCACTGCAGGCCAGGGCTTGAGGGTGAAAAAGTTAGAATATTGTAGCTTTAAACACAAAGTAATAATGTAACATTTCCACACAGAAAGCCAGGAAGAGAATGAGCAGTTCTTTGTTGTCTATATTAGTGTTGCCCAGCAACAGTATTTGCATTCATGTTACCACTTGACCACCAAGCCTGAACACAGATTTTTAGTCATTGTGTTGGTGTTCAGTTTGCCTGAGTTGTACTTAAGCTACAGCCTGTTTAAGTTCCAGTTTGGGATTCCTGGGGTTGTCTGAAACTGATTAATCCTGTGTTTCCCAGGGCTAAACGTTCACCTCCTCCAGTACCTTGCCAATCCACTCTCCAACTAACAGCTTAGCTCTCCTCGTCTGCCATGCTCGAGCTCAGCTCTCCAAACCTCCATCCCTTCCAACAAACTGCATTTTAGCTGTTGGAAATTGTGCGTGTCAGTCCATTTTCATTTTTGTCCAAAATTTTCTAAGCATAACACCAAATGCTAACAAGAGTTAAGGAAAGCCTGGACGTGAGAGTCATAGGCTACTAAAACAACTTTAGTATTTTCTCAACTTCCAAGCAGTTCCATGTCACAGAGATGCGCTCTTCGCTCCTGCCTGGTATGATTTCCATTGCTGCCAGTTGTCACCAAGCACATTGATTTAACAAGGTAACACAAGCTGAGCCATTTGCAGGGATTCACCTTGAAGCGCGGAGTGCCTTTGTGTGTCTCCATTTCTGCCTGTGATAAATGGAGCTGTGGGGAGGACAAGGAAGCGCCCGAAACCATGACTGCTCCAATCAAAAGGGGACAATTAGGACAGAGGCAAAAAGATACACACACACACACGCAAACACTAACATACACACACACACACACAAACACATGCCGCACGAGTCAGATTGAATGATCTCTTTTTAGTGTTGTTTATCAGTACAAGGATTGTTTATCTGCTAAATTACGCAATTCTTGTATTGATGACTGATGTCACACAGCTGAAAATGATCAGCTCTGTATCCATTGATTTGTATGTATTGAACACAATAAGACATTTACAGTCATTTTTATCCTCTGAAAGAATAAAACATCTTAGTGTTCCATGAATTATGTTAAATTTTTTTATATTTGTCAAATTGTTCAAAAAAAAAAAAAAAAGAAGCTAAAATCAACAATTGATGACTTCAGTTTAAGATTACTCAAATTTCTATTGGACTTCAGAAAATGAAACATACACAAATGCATGCAACACACACACACGCACACACACACAGAGACGTGCACACAGAGGCTATCTGTATCAGGATGATGAGTGGCACCCCCTATGGCCTATCAAGGCTGCCTCCATCATTAACCTCTGATACCGGCCTGTCCTTGAGTTAAAAACCGTCAGTCAACTCCCCCCACCACGCAGGACCCCTTTTTAGACTCTGTCAACCTAATGATTCGTCTGTCCGACCTTCGCTGAACTGAAGGGATGTTCCTTTTCGAAACCTCCTGCTGCAATCTGTCTGGCCAGCTCTGCTCCAAGGCCACAGTGGTGCTGTACAATGGCTGACCATGCATCACCCAAGGATGGACACACATGGCGGCAAGGAGTTTAGTGCACACATGCTGCTTTATGCACACACACAAACACACACTAGTGAGATGTGGCAACAGTTGTGACAAACAGCACATTGAACAGAACTTGACAGCTTGTCAAATGTGAATGAAGCCTGGAGATTTTGACTGGAAAAAGACAAGCATGACCTTAAGGACAAAGTCTTCCCCACTGATCCATCAAGGACAAGATTTTCTCCTTTTATAAAAGCAAGCAAGCTGTTACATCTATTGTATCATTACTGCAAATGTTATACAGGGTCTGATCCATACAGATAAGCATGTTGTTAGAATTTGCACCTTAGGCTGCTAACAGACTGACGACCACTGAGTATGAAAGCAGGAACAAAAATGCACAGTGGGAAGAGGCAGCAGGGCCGGAGTAAATGTGAGTGTTGTGTTTGTGTGTGAAATTTCACCACACATGGTAAAAATGAAAGTTTGGGTAAAATGTCTTGTGAAGCTCACATCTAAGCTGGCTTTTACAGAGAACACACACATAAGGTGACAAACTAAGTTGTTTTGAACCTTCATGAGTTATGGGATGTCTTTTAAGAACAGCTGTATGAATACGCATGGATATTAAATGAATTTTCAGAGATTTTTACATTTCAAGAATTCTAATAACAAACCATTACAAAACCAACTGTCATTTCTCAAATTCGCTCAACTTGTTTACAAAATAATGGGGCCTGACTGATATATCCATTTGCCAAGAGTATCAGCCGATATTGGTCTATTGCAAATATATTAATATTGGTGTATGAGTTGTCTGATATGCACCAGTGTTTAAACTGCTTTTAAGGTCAGAAAAAAACCTTAACTACTGATTTAAAATGGTGTCATTACATAGTTTGTCCAGCAGAGGGCAGTCCATTATTTAGTAACGAATAAGTGAAGTGTTTACTGCTCAGTTTGTTTGTGTTACTATTCAGTGTTTGACAACTGCATCCACCTGATACAAAAATTTATATAATATCAGCCGATACATCAGATATCGGAATTTTCTTGCGCGGTATTGGCGTCGGTATCGCCATAGGCCCGAAAAATCCCATATTGGTCGGGCCCAAGAAAATAAGAATGACGCAGAGAAAGCTCCCTGCTGTCTGCATCAAGTGTGCGAATGTGTTGATATTAACAGAACATTTTGATCTGTCGTTGTGCCTGTCAGACATAACTTGATATGACTGTCATACAGTTTGTGGATCCTGACACTAGAGCCCATGACAGACATTTGAAGTTAACACATGGGAGCACGGAAGAATCAGCAGCTACTGAGTGGGAGGACTGACTCAGGAGACATTGCACACTGAATTAAAAAACCTGTTTTCTCACTTGATGCCCACCTACATATATAACATGGACTCATGATGTCTTATCTATATTTCATATTATACACGTAATGAAGACTTAAATCATTTCTTAAAATGGGGGGATTAAAGTTAGTCGAAATAGTAATTGGAGTGGTGTTATCAAAGATAAAGATAAAACTATAAACAACAGTTTTGAACACTCATGTTGTTTGATTTCTTTCAGTATGATGTGACAGAGGCAATGTGTGAAGATAAAGAAGAAGACAGTATATACTGTATACAACTCTGAAGCACACAGACTAAATGAGCAGGGAAAGAGAGAACAGCATCCTGACCCACTGGCCTTTGGGGCTCTGATCTACCTCGGCCCTTAGCCCAAGGTTAATGAGATCTGGAAGTCATCCAGAACATCTTCAAGCAGAGCCGTGGCCCTGAGACCCTCAAGCAGCAGATTGGTTGGCGCAAGGTTGGCTACTTCATACTCAGTGGACCAGAACAACACCAGAGCAACTGGCAGGAAGATCATGTAAGGAGAGCAGAGCTGTCTGTCATTCTCTGCCAGTCTATCTGTCTCGACCGTCGATACTGTTCTGTATGACCGTCTACAGCTTGCCTCTCTGATTGGTGAGATAAACATATCGGTTAGCTAAGCGTGGCCCTTGTCTTTTTAAGTTGCACAAAGAGGGTTTGCACCTGTGGTTTTACTGTTTTTTGCATATGAACTTAAAATGTGCGAGAGGTTTAAACAGTATGCAAGTACTACAAGAAATATTCTCACCCGTCCTTAAAGGTCCACTTTGTAGAAATAGTTGATTTCTAGGTCTCATTCTCACCTCTTCAGTATTGGACAAACTGTGAAACCCAGCACATCTGGGACTGATGCTTTGGTCCACTGTTGGACCTAAACTACCGACCCATTTAACAAGCTGGGAATCTTACAAATCGGACACTTAAGACAAATGTTGACCACTTTACCTTCTACAGAAAATTTCACGCCTAGTATGCCTAAAATGACATCCACAGAGGAAAAGGACAACCTCTAAGAGCCAGCGCAGAAGTACAATAGAATGGCCCCATGAGTGTTTACCACAGTCTTACATTAACCTATAGTTTAGCCGTCTAATTGCAGCCTCACAGTACACATAATTTGCTGCAATGACCACAATATTTCCCTATATTTACATTGAAGTTGCCATGTGCTGATATTGTAGAAAACAACAATTTGAGAAACTTGTAGCTGCACATAAAAATATACTAAAAAACAAAAGGTGCTGCAAAATTATCTATCAATGACATTATTGTCTGGCAATCTAGGAAACATTCATAATCCATCTAAATATTTGAACTGAACTGGGCAACATATGATACATTTCTCATTGACTGAAGCATCACCATTGTCGATGATTGCACCTCTTACTTTGCACTCACAAGTGTGAAATACATGAATGTCTGGAAATAACTAAGCATTTATCCTGAACTGTTCATTACATCAGTTTCTGAATAATGTGTAGTGATGTGTAGTAATGTGTAGTTTCCTATCTTTGTCTATGTGAATGCCCTGTAATCTTTCTTCTGCAGACGTGCTTCTTCCTCTTATTGTTACACCTTGTCTTATGCAGTGAGGCTCTCTCATTCCTAAATCAGTGGATGTTTTCCAGACTTGAATCATGTGAAAACTGACCTTGCCTAATGCATTTTGGCTTTGAGAGGTTAAAGTGTAAAGTGTGGTA
>JAQFJB010000005.1:17522950-17535199 GCA_029874875.1 Naso minor | reverse complement strand
CAGTGAAATAGTTCAGTACTTAGAACTACGTTTTGAGGAACTTTAGTAGCTCCAACTCTACAGTAGGTACTTATAAATAAATAAATAAATAAAGCATCAGCTGTATAAACAAGACAACACAAAACACGAATGACAGCTCACAACAAGAAAGCTGTTGTTGTCATATCTTCTCCGAAATTTAATGGCATTCAGCGAGTAGATTTATGGTACATCATAGCCACATGCTAGGCAAAACTGTGCAGCAGTAATGCCGTAGATTTAACTCTTGTTGTTGTTGTTGTTGTTTTTAAATGTTGAGCAAAAGTTATTTTGTAATTGGGCAGAAGTGACGTCGGTATACCAATGTCATTTCGTATAAAAGTATATGGCCTGCTTACGCCACTTTAAAGACCCCCTCCAATGAAAATCATGTTTTTACCATGTTCACATGTTCATGTGGCATTTCTCTCATGTTCCAAGACAAATCAGGGGAAAAGTAAGCAGTCAACACCATCTCTGAGTACTCCCGCCCTCAAACTGCAGGGACCCAATCACAGACCCCAGCACGTGGTTTGAGACCAGAGTGGCACCATTCCGTAAACACTTCCTCACCAATCCTGTACCAGATGGGGCAGGATGTTGTGGTCACAAGTCCCCGCCCCTGATGGAGAAGAAATGCGGAGAAGCGGCTTGGTGGGTCTCAACAATTGTCAGAGCCAAAACTCTGCAACAGAAGGTGGCGGTAATGCACCAAAGTGATGGATGCCAACCTCCGTAAAACTAGAAGAAGAAGACGAGTCTCAACAATGGCAGACAAACACACCAGTTTTGTTTAAGGTTATAAAGCAAGAAGAGAAGAATCTACGTGCCTTCATTTCCTACCAAAGGACCCAAAAATCAGACAGCAATAGGAGAATTTCCATTCCCAAAATCATTGTGGTCCAGTGAAAGTTTCACATAAAACGACAAGGGTTTGCTGTAGCCATTCATAGGAGGACTTCTTCACCAACTTTGTACAAAAAAATATTGGTTTTGTCACCTCAATTTGAAGCCTGATGCTGTCCCACCAATCCTTCCTGGGGACACTTCAAGCCAACATGTCTGTCAACCTGTAACCCTACCAGTAAGTTTATTTTTCCTGCAGTGTGCTAACAAGATGCAACAGAATCTGCTCTAACGTTAGATTAGCACAAGGGCCTGTGTCCACATTAGTTAGCACCTGACATTCTGGCAGGTTAAGCCGCAATGTCATAGCATATTTCAGAGGCTCTAGCTCGCTCATTTTTAAACATTTCAGGAAAATTCTTTTTAAAAACTATATCTAGAGACAGAGATCTGTCTGTAGGGGGAGGGTGCAGAGCAGCACTGAAGCACCGCCCACTCTGAGACGAATTGCTAATGAGCTACTGGCCCACCTGAATAGGGTAGGTCCACAGAAATGGGAAATGTTTTGGTTTTTTGCAAAAAAACAACAACTTCATAACCTCATTTTAAAGACCACCGAAACATCATTTTTTGACTAAAACAGAGCATTACAGGGGGTCCTTAAGGGGTTTCTATCAGCAGTGAAAATTCAGAAAAGAAAAAAAGCCCTAAAAAGTTCATCATTTCCCTTGAACTACTCAGTATGGAGTTCCTCATAGAGAGATCCAAAGAACTGCTTCATCCAAAAACGCCTATTACTCTCCACTTTTGAAGTTAACATAGTCCTGTTGGGGTGCAAGAAGTCTGAAAAGTGATAGGGTGGGGGTATTCATGGGTTAAATACCATGTGTCCGTACTCTGTATTGATTGAAATGGCAAAGGAAAACGACAGAAAACGGAGAATATGTGTGCACAGAATGGAAACTGATTCATACATGATGACTGATTGCTGCAGCAGAGAAAAACTGCATGTGACTGAAGGTCTGAGAGAAGCACCTGTTAGAGTTTTCAAATACAATTATCAAACCTTTTATCATGCTGACAGCAGTGTTTAACACAATTTAAATATTTCTAGCTCAGTAACAGCGCTTTCTGATTCGCCCCATTTCTTTCCAGACATACACACAACATGTCCTTTGCCTTGGATCATGTCTTAATTAGTAACATAACTTTCTAATAAAATAATAGACATGGTTTTGACTGTGCAAAAATCATAGAATCAGTCTTACTATACTAAATAAATTGGAAACATGTGGCTGCACAAGCACTGACAGTAAATTGTTATAGGTTTAGTTAATCTGTTCTTGAATCTCTGAAACCAGTCACACTCAGAGCTGATGAATGCTGCCAGAAAACTGTCTTTGTGGGTGTACAGCACACTATAAATGTCCAAAGAAAGCTGCTGAAACCCCTATATGAGAATGTTATACTACATGTGTATGTCAACTCAATGAGTTGTAAAGATCAAGGCCGCAGAACTGGAATGTTAATGACACTGAATTTAAGCATGACCCCTTTATGGCTCCAAAGAACATTGCTGTTTAGCTTTTCTGATATTATAAAACATTAAAAAAATACAAAAATCTAACACTGCAGGGTACGTCAAGGTTATTACAGCAAACCATCTGTTAACCTTTAGCCATAGCAGAAATGCTTCACCTCTCTACATTCTTGGATATGAGAACTGATTGATAAGGATGAAATATCTATCTATCTATCTATCTATCTATCTATCTATCTATCTATCTATCTATCTATCTATCTATCTATCTATGTGATGCTCAGAGAGGAGGATGCAAACTACATCTATGTGGGGCCTTTTGACCACTTAAAGCTCTACTGTAGAGTACAAGTCAACAGTCAGCCATTCAATCATACATTAAAGACATATATTGCCAACATGCTTACCAGAGACATACTCACACACACTCCAGTGGAAAAGCCATCTGGCCCAAGCACACTTTGACATGCAGACTAGAGGAGCCAGTGATTGAACCACAGACGTTCCGATAAATGGATAAGCCACTCAACATCTGATCCACGGCCGCAGAGCACACATGTTAAATCAGAAACTGCAGAAAAGATGGATGAACGCATTTAAGATGCTATGTTAGCAGTCTGTTGCGCTAAGCACTTCATACTTAGAGTTAGGATTTTGCCGCTGATGATGTAAAAATTACAGTATTATTTTTCAAAAATCAACTCGAATGTGAAGTTTTGGGAAAATAATCAATGTGCAACTACAGTATAACTAAAATTGCAAAGGCAGCAGTATGGTGACAGCTTTTCTTAAAACACTGGGGCATTTTTTGAAGCTACAGTATGTGTGCCCGTCAGGGTTACTGATCTTGACCTTGTCTCCACAGTGAAGAATAAACTGTAAACATAAGTTTTCAAGTCAACACAGGTGGCCTAATTGTATTGAACAGCACTGAAACACATTTGTAGTGTGACTCTATTCGATCACATGTTAAGCTGGTCATAAATAATCTAAAAGTGAAGTGATGCCTTCGGTGTGTGCGCCTTACTGTATCATGTTTTCCTCGAACTGAGAAGTTTTCAGCTCTTTGACATGTTGGGAATGTGGTGTAATATATGAATGTCAGAAAAGGTGACGGCGCTAAACTGTATAATTGTAAACACTTTCATCGTTCTCTTTCACAGTCATTCGTTTATTACCTGCTGTCACTCTGAATAAAGACAAGGAGAATGCTTCAGTGATGGAGACACGGGCAGATCAATCCCCCATAAAACAAGCTGTATTGGTTTATAAATCAGCTCTCCAGTCTCTGCCTCTGGCTCCTCAATAAGCATACATCAGCTCGAGCGGGATGAGCTGCCTACTAGCTGCAGCTGGTGATAGATAATAAGGACGCACAAGTACGCACACAAATGCAAAGTGCAGGATGTGAGCGAGAAATACACACAAACCATGTGCGCGCGCAAACACATGCAGATGAGATTCAGAAAGACACACAGGTTTGTGTGCAATTTCCTGCATAAAAGGGTAAATGTAAACACACAATGAATTTGAATACAGAAAGTCACTCAGACACACACACACACACACACACACAATAAATATATAAAACTGCAAAGTGCTCTTTTGTCTCTGTAACTCTTGGCCTTTACTGTGGTGTAAAAAGCCATTTTGCATTTTTGGGTGTTACACAGATTTCAGATGAACCATCCGTTTGACTAGTTGCTGAGGCCTAATGGTGCAGAGTGTTACCATTACAAAGAGTAATGACAGTTGGAAATGGCTCCACTAAGGGCAATATTGGCGTTCAGCAAATTTGCGGCCAAGCACTACCACTTAAAATACAACCTCAAACTGTACGAGGTGGAACTATGGAACTCAAGAACTCAGAGTGTACATACAGAAAAATGAATATACATAAAATACAGCATCAGTGTTTCCTCCAGTATTTTTTTCATGCTTGGTGGTACACACCAAATATACCTTTAACAAATGTGGCACATTGGATGACTTATTGGTGTAGAGGGGGTCAGCAATGTATTTATTTCTGTTAAAATTTTTGTTCACTCTGTATATAAAAAAACTTGAGCAAAGTGCGCATGAATCAATGCTGCACTTAATCTTTCTTGGCTTTGAGGAGAAGTTCACCACAGCATCATTGTCCTTTCCCAACTGTATTTTTGCATATATTGGATTGTGTATTACACAGATTTTTCTTTTTGGACGGTCTTACCATGGTCATTTAGCTAACCTATGACCTTTTTTGCCTTTTCCCTGTGGCAGTAATTTGAACCTGCACACTGTCAACACGTAGCCTACACATGTCCATAAGAGATAGCTGCACCATAGTTCATACAGGTAAGCTAAACACGGTCTGTACAGGGTTTTTGTCTCACCCCCCCCGGAGGACTGGGCCCCGGAGGTGGGATTACTCTTTCCGTGTGTCTGCATAATACGTATGTGTGTTTTTAACCAATCACATCACAATATGCTGGTCAGGTGACAAATGTTAAGGTTTTCATGCAAATGTTAGCGTCTTTTCAACCAATCACATCGCGTTATGAGGTGGCTGGTGTAGAAGTGTGGAATGTCCTCGATTATAAGATGTATCTCGATGCAGACGTGGAATATTCTGCATCGATGCAGCTTATACATTAAAATGCGGTCAATACAGTCAATATTGACGACAGCTGAGAGGTATTAGCGTGAGCACTGCCGTTAGCTGAATTAGCTTGTGCTGTTAGTAATACTATGTTAACGCTGTTTAGGGTTAACGGATTCGCTCGTGTTGACCTGCTGCTACCAAGTCATTGTCAGCATACGCACATTCACTTTCTCATTTATTGCAACTCTCTTAAATTCAGCAGCCAACGTTACTTTAGGCTACATCCAAGTCCTGTTTACCTTCTCCCTCTGAGACAACAGGATGCTCATCATCTTCGTTGGTTTTACTGACAGATTAAAAGCCACATTGTACACTGTGTCTGGGTATATGTCATTCTGGGAGCGAGACATATCTGGCATTAGCTCTTGTTATTTTAAAAATTGAATGGATACTCTGCCGTTGTGTCTGTGATTTCCTGCATGATTTGATTCTTCTCTGTTCAGGTTAACGCAGCTAGCCTGTCCCTCACTTGTGGCAGCTTAGGTGAATGATTGACGCTGCAAAAAATGGATAAATTGTTTTCAGTGCCAAACAATCTCTCCGAAATAATTCCTTTCATCATCAGAGTTTTATCTGTGCACATTTGACAGTCTAGAAGAGCCGCACAATCAAAATGTTGCAGCCGCTAACAAGTCAGTTAATACTGCACACTCTTTTAGGCCTATGTTAGGTCACTCCAATGAACGCTACTGAGCACGGACTCCTCACTTGTTTTTGCATATTCACCTTTTTATTTACGCCCATCACTCTTTCCTGCTCAATGACTGAACACATTTGGAATGTTACATAAATATGGTGACTCAGCAGTCCCACAGATGGAGCTTTTTAACCCAAATTAGATTAACTGTATTTGTATCGTGACGGTACTGCCATATTTCATTTTACCTGGCAAGATGAGCAGACATACATGGAAATATTGGCTGCCAGTACTACATTTTAGAATATGTGCTGGTTGCATATGGTGACTGACATTTCCTCCAGGTTCCCCGTACACAGATGTCACACTGATAATTGCTGCAATGGTGTATTTCACCAATATTAAGTCTTGACAGGAAAGTGCAGACAGACATTTTTACCCGGGCCTAATAGATGATTTAAATTGAAATAATCAAAGATTTTAGAGCTGAGCAGTTGGAAGAAAGAGATGTAACATTTTCATTATCATCTACCCAAACACTGTCTGTGTTCTCACCCTGTGGAAGACTTGATGAGCTCATGCACAAGCGGAAAATTGTTTCAAAATCATGTAATTAAAAGCTTGTTTATAAACTCTATAGTGATTAATACTTGTAGCATTTTTCTTGTTTACTGCTGTAAATGTATGGCCTGTAAAGGATTGGACCTGTATGATTAATGTAAAATAATTAAAATATGAATCACTGATGTACACATGCTTTTAGGGCTTTTCACACTGTGCTTAGCCTAAGTCGTGACATGCTTCAAGAGACTTTTAACCCAGGGCCTACAGGGGGCGCAGTGTGAATTGTCTAGCCCTGGGCTTAGGTTAGCCCTTGGCTAACAATTTGTGTGTGAAAAGGGGCTAAGTTAGCCTGGGGTTAACTCTTAGCCCCGGGCTAAGAGCGTGCAGTGTGAAGAGTCCAATTCACTCTGTTTCCTGTAAACTTCCTGACACCCAAAAAGACACCAAATTTTCAACCTGAAAGTGCCTCCTCAGTGCATGCACAGTAGGTCCCGACCAATATGGGATTTTTGGGGCCAATGCTGATACCGATATTAGGGAGAAAGAAAACTCCAATATCTAATATATATACCAATATTCTATAGATAATATTTTGAATGTGGTTATGAAATACATGTGACAAAGATATGTAATGAAAGGGGGATATCTAACAAATCTTATTACAAACATCGGTGAACTGAACAGTAAACACTTCACTCAATACCAAATAAATAATGGACTGCCCTCTGCTAGACAAACGACCATTTTAAATTACTAGTCACAGCATGTTTTCCAGCTTTAAATAGCAGTTTTAATATTGGCACATATACACCAATACTTCAAATCGATAAACTGTCGGGTCCTAATTTACACTATGATGACCTCTGTTATCAGTTAATTCATGTGCAATTATGTAAAATAAGCTGCATATAACAAGCTGAACTAAAAAAAAGTATTACATAAACATGTGTTTGTCATTTAAACCTTTACCTTTACTTCACTTTCAGAAATCACTCAAAACAGAACTGAAGTGAGGGTCTACACTCAGTTGGTAAAAGAACAGATGTACAATACAGAATTGAAATGTGAATTCTTTTCTGAACATTTGTACCTGGACGTGTAATTCCTAAAATGTCTATGTGAAGTACAAACCACGAGAGGAGTGAGTCACCATCGTTCCCAGCTCCACAGCTTTAAAATTCCTTCTCTGTAGTTAATCTCAGCATGAAGAAAACCCAATTACAGCTACTCTATTTTATCCATGTCCCAAATATTCCTCCTATGGCTTAAACCCAAGTTTTTAGCCTGATCAATGAAGTTGTCCGCATTAATTCAAGCAGATTCCATCCAGCAAATTCTGAGGTCTCATTGTACGTCTGTACTTGTTGGTGGGTCAGCCAGAGTTCAGACCTCAATCCACCCCGGGGGTGACGGTTTCACACCACAGTCTTCTCTAAAACTGACCCAGTTCCGCTATCTCTGCTTGCTGCATTCAATGGCTGGATTAAGTCTATCCACAGGACACTTGGGCGTGTGTGTGCGTGCGTGCTTGTGTGAGAGAGTGTGCGCGTGTGCAATTCCACCAGTGTGACTAACAAGCTTGGCTGTTGCAGTCCGGCAGATTGAGAGACACCTACTGCTAGTTAAAGTCTTTCGTACCCTGGGGTCACTGGCTCACTTCCTGCGCTGGCGCTGCTCATATATGAGAAGATGGAGGGATAAGGTGAGGGACAGTGTCAACAAGGTGAAAGTATCATTACTGTGCTGACAGATACAGATACACGTTCTCTGTGAAATCCAAAGAAAAACCTTTCATTAGATCATCAGTTTCAAATAAAAATGGAACATCGCTGAGGGCAGCTACCCACATTCATTCACACATTTAATCACTTGTCATTTTGTACTGTTAAAGTGTTATAATGTTTTTTTAATCAGTGGTGAAAAGAGCTGAAAAACGTATTTTCGTTGTTTTTTGTTACCAATGACAATAACGATCTATCTATATTTATTTTGTGAGGTACGTTTCCACCATTTTTTGTGACTATGTGAAATTTACAGCTCCTTCTGAACTGAGGACCCGAACCAACCATCATTCTGATGACCAAGTACTCTGAAATACCAAGTCTGAAAAATGTCCCATTGATCCGAAAGCCCATTTGTTACCCCATTTTCCACCTGCATTCTGCAAAGACCCACCCTGCTCTGCCTTAGATTGGCTACTGTTTGTTGCTTTGTTAGGATTAGATTTTGGTTTGCTTGTGGTTAGAGAAAAAGTTGAGCACTAGATCTAATCAAAGGCACAGAGGGGACGAGTCTTCGCGGAATATAGGCCAGGGAAAAAAACAATGAAAGGAGGGAGTATTTACTTTTTGAGCAATAGAGATTTAAAAATGATGGGCATTTGTAAACAGTACACCTAGCTGCCAGACAAAAAGGCTCTTCCAATTGGACATTTTTCAAAATATTGAGGTACTCTGACAAATAATTGCTTGTCAGCAGCAAAGCTGAAAACTAACTATACTATTTGAATTGACATGATGTGAGAAAAATAACTTTTGATTACCCTTAGGAAATGGAGCTCTGACTTTGACTTAAGTTTTAAAAACTAGAGACATTTGAAATATGTGCAATAGTTTAACAGCATCAAAACTGTGAGTTTCCATTAAATTCTTGCACAATGTTTGAAGAATGAAATACAACACGTATATACGTTTTGTGATTATTCAGTTGCATGTTTGTATGTTAATAAAAAAAACCCAAAACAAAGCAGGTGGAAACCAAAGCAGAGTTTCACATGGAAATGACTAAAGAGTAGTGCCTGACCGATATGGGATTTTTGGGGCTGATGCTGATACTGATATTAGGGAGAAGGAAAATTCCAATATCCAATGCATTGGCCGATATGCTATACATAATATTTTGAATGTGGTTATCAAATACATGTGATAAAAATATGTGATGAAGGGAGGATGTCTAACAAACTTTATTACAAATATCAGTGCACTGAACAGTAAACACTTAATATCAATTAAATACTTGACTGCCTTCTGCTGGACAAACTATGTGATTACACCATCTTAAATTACTAGTTCAAATATTTTTTCCAGCCTAGAAAAGCAGTTTAATTGTAATACCGGCACATATCAGAGAACATATAGGACGATATCAATATATCTGCAATAGTCCAATATCAGCTGATAATATCGACAAACCGACATATGAGTCAGGCCCTTCTACAGAGAACACTGTTCTGCAAAAACACTAAAAAACTGCCACTGTTCTGCCGCATCCACCCTGGCGCAAGTGACTGTTTGTAACCAGAAAAAAAGGGTTCAGGTACAAAAAAAAAAGTAATAATAACAATAATAAGCATCCAATAAAAAGTTGCAGTTGTGTTATGCGGGAAAAGAAAGCCCAAGAAAACAAAATCCCTCTCAGATAAAAAAAAAGTCAATCTTTCAACTACAGATTTCTAAAGCAGTTATGTTCCCAATTTTGTCAAAATCTGACACTGATGTCCGAGACACTGCAAGCATTGTGTGGGAAAAACAAAAAACAAAAAACAAAAAACAAAGAATTTGATTTTTAAACATTTTCATTTTCACTTGAACAAAGCAAAAAATACTTTTATGTCATTATGGTAAAAGCCAGTAAATAACAAAAAACACTGAGAATCATGAAGAACTGGCAAATTACTGCACTCTGAATGAGAAAAATCTAGAAAGTGATGTCTTAATTGGAACAACCTTCGAAACCCATCCCAGCCCTCTCACTAACGAGGGCTGCTTATAAATGATTCAGCTTTTACACGGCAGATGAAACATGTATATGTTTTAATTATTAGACACAAGAGGATAAACTCTTTTACTTTATGTCTGCAGGACAAACAAACTGCTACTGAAACAAATCACAGTCATCGCTGACGCTGAACCCTCAGTAACCCCTTTTTTTTTTTTTTTTAACTGGCGGGGAGCTGTCTGCGGCTCCTAAAATATGCTTTCATTTTTTGACAAGTCTGCTCTTCAATCCGGGCCTGTGATGTCTTATCTGGGCCATGTCGTGCTATACATACCCTTTAATGACTAATTCAGTCTCTCGGCTTGCGCACTAAAATAGAACACACACATATGAGGAAAAAGGGAAATCAATTGAAATGTTGCAATGTCTGACAGGACTGTGCTCGAGGAGACGAAAAAAAAGGAAAGGGAAACATCAGACGGTGTCGCTTGCTTTTGTTTTCTCAGAGAGAGAACGTGTGGTGTTTAGACAGGCAGAAGCTGTATGTATGTATGCAGGGTGCCGGTACGTTGGGGAATTTATTTTTTCAACTGTCTTTGATCACTTCCCGGCTTTGAAGTAACGCGCAGCGAAGGGGGGGAAAAAGCCAAGCAGAAGTCACCGCAAGTTCACATCGCAACTAGGACTCGCAAAAACTGCAATCTGCATAATTTATTCTTTAAACTGTTAGAATGCAAAGAGATGAGGAGATCTCTAGGTGCCCAACAAACCCGCCTCCCGGCTTGACAACTCCAATTAAACACTCTCCCTCTTCACATTTGTTCTCAATTACAGCTTGAAGAGCAGCGACATGAGAGCCTCTAATGCTCATCAAGTGACGGATTTAAAGACACACGATAGACGGTAAAGAACCGGCAATTAGGAGACATGTAATTGGCATTCAATGTAAATACGCAAACAGAGGTAGTTAAGGACACACATAAAGGAACATGCAAATGAGCACACACTCATCTATCAACATGCTTTCTTGTTTTTAGCTCCATTACTTCAACACATTTAATTCAAACAAGATGAGTGTCAGGAGGCAGTATTCGACTTCTTTTTGTCTTAAGCAGCTGATGTTTTGACTGACTTTAATGCTTTTAAAGAGGATTTCTGCATCTTTGTCGTTGTCTTTAAAAACCAGCAATTATCACAAAAAATCAGATGCCAAATGACCAAAGACTTTCTTGACAAACACTACTTGTGTATACAAAATACTTATTTTATTCCAGAGTCTAAATCATTTGTTGCATCTCTATAAATTAAAGTGTCATCTAGGCCTGCTCTACATGAAAAGTGCTCTGGAAATCAGTTATTTTAGGATTTGGTTTTTTCTTAAATAAAACTGACTTGACTTGACTTTCCTTTCCTGCAACCTTAAGTTAAAGCGACCCGTGGTTTAAAAAGCGGAACTTAATGATGTATGTTAATCCATCGCACAAAATAGCAATTTTAGTAAAACCAGGTCATATTTTATGGATAAAATGTCCTCTGGAATTTTCCTCTGATGTCCTCCGACTGCTCTGCCACAATTCTGTGATTCACAGGGGAATGAAAGCAACATGTAGGCTGCCCGCAGACTGAAGCTGCAGCTGCAGCACCGGTAGTTGTTGGGGACAGCTCCGCTAAATAAAAGGTTGCAGACAGACAGAGCAGTCTTAGGACATCTGAGGGAAAAGCAGGGGACGTTTTCTTCATAAAATATGACCTGGGTTGACTAAAATTGCTGTTTTGTGCAAGGTTTTAACATGCATCTTTAAGTTTAGCTTTCAAAGCTGCGGGTTGTGGTCAAAGTCACATATTGTCGCTTTAAACCAGACTTTGACACATAGCACTTTAATACAAAGTAACGTTAATGTTTAACATTTAAGTCAAAAGTCAAACTTGAGCCTACATTTAACCAGTTAACCTTTGCCAAAGCACGGCTTTAATCTAGATATCTAGCCACGAGCTCAATCTAAAACTTTATTTTTTCTCACTGTGAAAAACTGCCATATTGTCCTCGTAAGGACAATGGACTCCTCACAAAGAGGGTGCACATCGCTTTCACCTTGACAATGATCTCAACTGGAAGTCATTACATTACACAGAACAAAGTACAGTAGCTCCAGTCAGACTACCCAGACATGCACAATGGCCTCAAAATCCAGCCATGTTGTCAATAACAAACTTATTTTAAAGGAATGATGTTAAGTCATTGAGTGCCAAAAATGTAATTTTACGTTTTTTGATTTTTTTTTA
>JAQFJB010000005.1:17465051-17475605 GCA_029874875.1 Naso minor | reverse complement strand
TTTAAAGGAATTGTTACTTTTTGTGCTAGTATCAGATCAGTCCTTGGTATTGGCCACTACCTAAATTATAATTGTACATATATATATATATATATGTGTGTGTGTGTGTGTGTGTATAACAAGTTCATGCATTTGTGTCAATTCTAGGCAGATACTGGCTGATAATATCAGCAAACCAATAGAGAAGACCCTATAAATAAGTATGTTAAAGTTAAATAGGTCACATCTGTTAACTTATAAACAGATGTTGAAACAAGTTAACATTGACTTTTGGTTTTTACACGGGACATTAACACAAGTCTCCTGGGTGAAAGTCAAGTGTCAGACTCATTCATCAACCCACACCTCCACCTTACTTGGACTGTCTTGCTCCGTCTACTTTGCTACTTGACGATTTTTTATGTGAGGCATTTGGACAAACCTGATGTCCAACAGAATGTGAAGGACCAGCGAATCACCTGCTTGCAAAACTGGACTTTGGTGCATACACTGCAAACTATGAAATTTGCGCTATTTGTATGCAGATTGAAGAGACTGGGCTGACTGAGCAGCATACCTGCCAGCGAACATTAAAACTGTCTGTGTGTATGTATCAATCCATCCTCTCCTTTTCTGTTCTCCTCTCCCCTCCGCTCTCTCTTTCTCCATCCCTCCATAGAGTTATCTTTCAGCCAGGCACCCACAGACCATGCATGGAGCTGAGCGTCCTTCGGGACTTCCACTGCTTAGATATAAATAGAACATGAGCTGGCCGGCTCATAAATATGTGGAGCTCAAGTAGAATGATGACATCTCCTGTCTGGCCTACAACCCTCGCAGGCCACACAAACTCCTCAAAATAACTACAAACCGAACAACAGACCCAAAGGCAGTCTCATCCAGTATTACTGCATTTACAATAAATATGGGAGCAGTTAATTTACTCAGACGAGTGATACCGGCTTTTTATAGTTGTGTACATTGTTGCCTCATCCAAGCAAAGCTAACCTCAAGGAAAAAAAAAAAAAAAGAAAAGGTGGCACAAATTAAAGCAGAACTTCAGTAATTTTCATCCTGGGTGCCTTTTTCTGTGTGTGTGTGTGTGTGTGTGTGTGTGTGACTGATTGGGACAACTATTTTGAAAGTTAGTCCAGTACTGAGGGAGGCCAACGCAGCCCACAGCCGAGAAACAAGCTAAAACAGGATTCTTGGGGGCAAATGTGCACCATCAAAGTTCATCCACTAAAAGTGCTTGTTTCCACCACTGAATGGCTCATACTGATAGTGTAGGTTTCTAACAAAAACATGCAAAGAATTTCCGGGTTGTGTGTAACCAACTCTTGAACTTTTTATTTTTTTTATAACTTGCCCTTGTTCCCTTACACTCAGCTTTTGGTATTTCGTAGCACCATACGTCACATGAGTAGCATTTGAAGAGCCCGCGCTTTCAGGGCACAGGGGATATATAAATTCAGCCTATGGTATGGACTTGCCTTTTGCGTGACATCAGTGTGTCCCTTCAAAATAAGTTTGTGGTAACT
Organism: Naso minor; assembly: GCA_029874875.1. Classification (NCBI taxonomy): domain Eukaryota; kingdom Metazoa; phylum Chordata; class Actinopteri; order Acanthuriformes; family Acanthuridae; genus Naso; species Naso minor. The sequence continues at coordinate 17,474,085 of JAQFJB010000005.1, read as the reverse complement.
GCTGATGTTTGTTACCCTGCATCGTTGTGGATCAGGCATCTGCAGTGTCCTTAGCTGTAAGTGCAGTGCAGTTGCATCCTGTCACCTGCTAAACCATATGAGGGAGGAGACACCACTTTATACAAGGGCTTGCAATATGTCATCGTTTGGTCAGGCTATGTGGGACAGGACACAAAATCTTAATGCATTCTGGTTAATATGCGCATCTCAAGTGACATTCAGGGTCACTTCAGTTCAGGTTCAAGTGCTGAGGGAAGTGAGCGAGGGCATGTTCTAAGAGAAATGAAACGATTTCAGTGTCTTTGCTGATTATTTACCTCACTTCAAGAGTGTAGATGAGACCTGTGATTTTGAAGGCCGGCCCTATTAATTTGAGCCCGAGTACACGGATTAGGAGCCCCTACAATTTGCCGAGCAGATGGGGATTGTGAAAGAGTGTAAGGAAATATCAATACATATCAATATCATGATATTACGTTTTACGATTTTGGATCGATTCTCAAAAAACACTATTCATTTTTAATTAATAACTTACATGCAAAGATGCATGGCAGTGGTTCATTTTGGGTTTTTTTTTAAACCTCTGACCACTATTGCACAAATAGTGGTACTGCTATAAAATTCTGATTGCATAAAAAAGTAAATTTTATTTAACTCAGATTTTATGGATATTGCGGTCTGTTCTATATACTACGACAGTTTTGCTGAAAGTAGATTGAAAATAGCAATATATTGTCTTGCTTACAGTGTTGCAATATACTGTAATTTGTATCGTAACCTCTATATCTTGATAACTATCACCAAGATTCTTGCCAATACACAGCCCTAGTGAGAACGAGACGTCACAAAGAGACTGGATCACACCCAGCCCAGAAATGTGACGGGTAAGAGAAATGTTTTGTGTGCTGTCAGATACTTACACTATCGCTTTAAGTCGTCAGTGGCAAAAACTAGAACTTTCACTGGGTGAACTTCGACGATGCATATTTGCCCCCATGAATCCCGTTCTAGCTTGTTTCTCTCTGGCAGCTGCACTGACCGCCCTCAATCCTGGACCGGCTTTCAAAATAGTTGTCCCCATCAGTCACACAAACACTCACACAGGGAAATAGGGCCCAGGTTGAAAACTACCAAAGTTCTCCTTTAAAAATGAATCGTGGGTTTTTGTGGTGTTAAAAGACTAATATTTTTACATGCAGTACATATGCCTTTTATGTTATGTGAGAAAGCAAAGCGAGGCTTGGTTATAATCAAAACAAAACCTCTTCAACTGATAATTTTCATACATTCCCATTGCGGTAAACAGTGAGTTGTGTTGAATGACAAACAACAACATTTGATGGACAGAGACTCCTGAAAATTGATTTTGCTGAGTATTTCAGTGAGGATTGCACATTGTCATTTAGTGGTGTAAACAAGGTGCGGAGCTCTTAACAGATGAGTGGATGATATGCTGTGAAATGGGAATCTATCCATAGCTGAGGCAAAGTGACAGGCATGACAGGATTTTTCACACGTCTCCACCCTACACCAACATCAAACACTCAACAACATAATAAGTAACAGCAGAGCAAATCTTCATATGTGACGGATTAGATCAGATATAGGATGTAAGTGTTCTTAAATAGGAAATTAGGAAAGGAAATTCTTGTCAATAATGTGTGACTTAGCCATTTAGCTCTGGGTCAAGTACAAAGCTGACTATAAGCATGTTGTGTATATGCACAACTGCAGTACTTATATCTCACATATCTCATTCATCAAAACAATTACTTCCTGATACTTCAGAATACCCCATAGTATTACTGACAAACATGCATTAAGTTTGTGAAGAGATTTTTGACTATGCAGGATGTTACTGTGTTTTTACAAGAACAATTTTTACGATAAGGTGTTAGTAGACATGGTGGTAGTGGTTCTGCCTGATTAGGGTTAGTTTTGGACGAAGCAAGATTCCGAGGGGGGGAAAAAAACATTTTGGTGACCGTAGAGACTGAGAAAAGAGTTATATGATGTTGTCAGGAAGCCAGAACTGTGGTTTGGTCAGTTAACCACGTACACACACCATGAATAGGAAAGGCTACATTTACAGAGTAAAGTTAGAGGAGAAGTTTGTTTTTTTGCATATTAAGCCTTATAATTTGGATATTTGTGATCATTTTTCAGGTTCTACAGCATTATGATGACGAACAGTGCAGTCACGAGAGCTGGAGCTCGTTGCTGACGTCACCGCTGGCTGGAAATGGCTGAAAACAATGAAGTAGCATGTGCACTCAGCCACTATTAATGCTCTTTTTAAAAGACATGAAACTCACCGAACGTCTAATGGTGTCCTCTCATGTACCAAATACAAAACACAAAGTTAGACACTGGTATATTACCCAGAAACGTCTCTTTCTGCTGCCCCACAAAACAAACAGGCTGGCGTAGCTTAGCAGCTAACAAACACAATAAATAAACAACATTTTATTTTGTACTTTAGATCCTCCCAAACTGTGAATGTCAGTGATTCTGCATTCACTAACTTAAGGCCCTGCATGCCCACACAGGTGTTTTCACTTTTGCGTTAATTAGACCTCTGCTCAGGTGGCAGTTGGGCGGAGCTATCCTGAGGTCAGCAAACTGTCAATTAATACGGATAACATGAAGCTAAAAAACTGTTGACATGTCAGTTAATCTCAGTCAACAGATACATCACAAGAGGTCTAATTAGGCAAAACAAATGAACACACCTGTGATGGTGAACCCAGTGTGTAGGACAAGTTTCAGGTGTGCGTAAGCTGATTCACATAAAATACGAGGAAGCCTGGATGGCAGAACACCAATCAGACACCTTAATGCACGTTTGCATAGAGATCACCAATAATACACTTTAGGTATGAGTAAGTACAACATGCTGGCAAAGATAACCACCAGCACGGTCTTCTTCATACCAAAGCTAACTCATTTAAATGACACTGAAAAAAATTTACTGGGGCATATTTGCTTTTTTGCTGACAATTCATGACTTTTCCCCGGGTGCATGAAGTGGATCTTCTTCACCAGCTGGCCATAAAACTTACATACAATAAAATTCATCAATCATGATCTTACACAGAAAAGCCTTTGTGAAGGCCGAGCACCTCCTAAATGAACAGTCGCCAGCCTGGAGTCATCTCAGTGTCTCTGGGTAGGGAGGAAATACGCTCAATGACATGAAGCAGCGTGTGCTCCACTTAACAGTATTACGGCAGAAAATGAAAATAATTTTCACATGGATGCATTAAGAATGTCAGTCCTGATTGTGATTTTACATAGTTTCCATCTGTGTGATAAGAGTTCACATGATGAAGTGTTTACAACATACAAACACACAATGACTTGCCAGTCAACGGTGCAGATTTAACATTTTTGAGCTGTGTGTGCTGATTGATTGATTTTCATTGATAGCACAGTGCTGGGGCATATCTCCATCTACAGCAGACACGGTGACCTCGAGACTCCGCGGGTGGCACCGATGAAAGCAAAAGCTTTAATCAGACCTCAGTGGAAATCAGTGCAAAGAGTTGCCATATTCTGATGATGACTTTATGGCTTGATTATTTCGAGTCTTGGCTTCAGGCTATTAAAGATGAAACAGTGTCTCAGTAAGATGCATTTGCGCAACAAAAATAAAATTCGCATGTGGTACTTTTTGACTCATCTTTTCTCCGAGGATGGATTGCTTTCTTGATTTTTTCGTGCTTGAATCTCTCTGTCAGCAAAAACAATCTGAGCAATGTCAGAAGTGCGGAACAAAGACATCATATCCCAATTTACTGGGTATGAGAAATCTTCCGCTCAGGAAAATTCTACAAGGGCTGAAGAAAATGAGGTTAGTGAATGAGATTTGTGAATGTTCATTAAAATAACTATATCTGCTGCCGAGGGAAATGGGGGAAGGAATGAATAAAATGTAAAAATGATGGGAGGAGATCTATTGGAGGGGAAAACAGGCTTGTTCAAACATGGCAGTGAGTGAGTGGAGCTTTGTTAATAACTGTCTGCAATCCCAGTTGGGTTGATGTGAAGGATCGTCTGACATGTTGCTGTGAGAGGAGGCACATAGGCGAGAGGCGAAAGGTGATTGGTTTTTATTGTTCTCCTAACAGCTGACATCTCGGCCAATTTTGTTTGTGAAATCCCTGATCTTTGGAGTTCATTTTCTCTGTTGTCAGAAGCATCAAACTACACCGAAACACGTGTGTGTAATGCTTTTGGGTTCAGTCCCCAGCGTACCTACGTAACATAGTGTATACTGTAACTGAGGGGGAAAAACAGTGTTTTCCTTTTCTTGATCATTGGGGTCAATTGGTTGTAAAGACTGAGGAGGACAACTGCTTTTATGCACCTGTGAAATCAGTCTGAACAATAATCATGCAATCCAGCATGACGATGTCATCTGAAAGAAATAAACAAAGAAACTAACATGACACGGCAAGGTGAAACATTTACCCGGCTGCCACAAACGAGACACTTTTGATGTCATCTGATTTTTTATCAGTTTTTCCATTTCGAGCTCTGTGGTCCACGACGCCGGGAATTGTGCCACTGAGGTTCAGGACCAGTCAATATGAAAGACTGGAGTACAATATAAAGCAGAGATCAGTTCAATCATTCAATCTGTGGCAGAGAAAAACACAGAGTGAGGCAGTTATGTAGCAGCTGTCTGGACGAACAGGGGGTAGCATCACTCTTATTGAACTGAGAGAACAATAAAATATAACCTGGGGGGCAGATCCCGCTGTGTCCCGCGCAATCAATAAGACTATTTTAAACCTCACTGATACTGCAGCTGGGTAAGTATGTGCAGGAGTCATAGAGAAACACACACGTAACACACACAAAAGCGCATGACCATGCATGCACAGGATCATAGAAGAAGAGGTGGACTGCAGGCTTGTGCAAAAAAAAGGTGCAGGAGAGGATGAAAAGCACGTGTGCATTTAAGCATGCACAAGGCATAAATTGCACAGCTCAGGAGCTTTTACTGCACGTGTTTAAATGTACCGCATCACCCACAGCACACACAGGCACGCAAGTATGCGCTCACACACTCTCAAACAGACGCACACACATTCTCACACTGTCACCCACTTAACAATTCAATCTGTGGCCGCTCTCCTGAATGCTGTGTCTGTATCTGAGTGTGTGAGTACGATGTTGAATGTGCAATTACAGCAGCCTCGGGCTTGTCATTTCTGCAGATGATTTCCATAAATACCGTATGTCACGTTATTGTCTGATAAAAACTGAGCCGAACTCTGCTGGAAAAATAAGAAACTTTAAATCTGAAATCTGGATCCTGTCATAGTGCATTTCTGTGCAAACTTAGCACTCAAACCGAAACGATCAGCACTCTAAAACGGCAAAGTTATGATCGCAAATTTAAAGCCAATAGGAATTTGCATCGGAAGAGTATTTTCTTCATTTTCTGGGCCATATTTTTTGTTCATTAATGAAACAAAGGTGATTGCCAAAGACAAATGCGAAGGAGAAACTTTACGAACTTCATGCATTAAAATCAGTAGCGTCCTCTTTAAAAAAGATTTGCTCCTGGTGCCGGCAAGTCATCAGTTTATTGATTTATTTATTGATTTATTGGAGCTACCCATACTAGTTGTGGGGGCTGTCACTTTTACGGTGATAACAGTGCTTTACGCATCCTTTAAAGTGTCCACTAAGAAAATGACTGTAATGATAGAAAATGTGGGAAAGGATTATAATAAGCCTAATTACTGTCAGCATATAAAATAAACAATTCCAGCTGTGGTTAAACTCACCTTGGTTGCAGTGGCTGAAGCGATTGAGGACAATCCCAAGAAAGAGTGAAAGGAGGAAAAATCGGTTTCCAAAACTCATGTCTGCGGCAACATTTAGCTTCAATCTGTGTACTTCTAGCCGAGAGGTAACGTGGTCAGAGGAAAGTGCGGCTGGATCCACCACAAACAGCGATCCACTGGTACCTGGTTCCTCACATTCGGTCCCGGCTGGAAGGAACTGTCAGGTGACGGAACAAGAGGAGATCCATCCTTTACCTGCGGGAAGCGACGGCGATGGCGCGGAACGGCGAGGTTTTTGTTAAAGTCGCAAAAATATCTAAAGTGAAATCAGTTTTTCAGACAGGTTGAGAAACACTCAGCCCCTAACAACTTTGAAGATGTCCCACGGACTTCAGGTGTTGTCGCCGGTGTTGCATTGTTTCAGAGAAACACTAAAATGTCCCTTTTAATCTAGCGCGTCTCCGCAGCGCGCACAGTCGTGACAGACTTTAGAAATCCGGTTGTTGGCACGGCAGTGTGCCTCGGACCATCAGCCACCTGTCTTGAGCCCGGTACCGCAGCAGCGTACGGGGAAGGCGAGCAGAGAAATGATTAGGATACAGCGGAGGAGAGGCTGAAGCGGCGGGTGGAGCGGGAGCCTGCGCGCATCTGTGCAGGATGCTCGGCACTAGAGGGGGTTAGCTGACAAGGCAATGTCGTGTGTGAGTGTGTGTGTGTGTGTGTTAGCTCATTGGTTCAAGTGCAGGGCTTCCCAGATTTTTCCACAAGGACCTCACAATGGGAAAACAGACCTGTGTGTCCCGGCGTGATATGATTTTGACCTAATCTGAGAGATTATTCTGTCAGAACCTGTTGTCACATAATGTAAAATGTGGCAAGAGTTGTATTAAGCTAAATAATGCACTGAAAAAGAATTTGTGTACGTGAGGATCCCTTTGAAATCAATGAACATTTTTTTTTAAGTGAAAAGATATATTCACTTTTATTTTAAATTCAAATCTGAGCCCCTTAATGGAAAAGCCCAGCTGTGGGCTTTAAAAGACATAGTGTAACACTTTGAGCCTCTTTAGCTGTCAAAGGGAAGATAAATGCACCACACAGTTTAGTTTTAATCAGTAAAGCTGAACAGCAGACACAGATTGTGGTAGTGATGTAATCTGGAAGCTTATTCTCAGCCTGGCCCTTAGACAGTGAATAATGGATAAAAGAAATCCCATTGTTTCCATTCTCTGATTGATTTTGTGTCATTTTTTTAACGTTGTGTGCATTTTTTGATTCACAGCTGAAAGTCCGCACAATGTCATGATGCACATATACGACTTAGTGGCACTCATTTGATCACACTCACTTTATTTGCTTAATGTACGTTTGTGTTACCCCCATCGAATAAGCCTAAATACCTAAAGTGCTTTATTGGAAGCAACTGGACTTGTTTGAGTTTCTTGAAGATATTTTACCTCTCATCCAAAAGGCTTCTTTAGTTTGAAACAGAAGCTGAAGAAGCCTCTTGGAATAGAGGTGAAACTCCAACAAGTCCAGCTGCCTCTGCTAAAGCATTCAGTTAGGCTGCTTAAAACCAACCTGATCGCATGAGTTCAACATCTCTGTTTTGTGCTACATGTCAGTCTGGACTTCCAGACACTGGAAAAGATTTCTGTGGGCGGGAGATGGGAGGGAGTCGCCTACACACCTTGACAGACAAACTCCATTAGTCAATAAGCATAACAAAACATGTTCATCACCAACTACGAGAGCTGATAAATCCAGTTGAAAGAACAGCAAAAACATCTTTTCCTCTGAGAAATTCTCTTGTTCTTGTTTAATAAACATCATTAAATCTATTTTTGCAATAACTGCATTCATTACTGTGTTACTTTATTAACATGAAAGTCATCAACAATGACGCAGTCCGTGATTGGCTCATTATGTCAACTACTGCACAGTCCCTGATTGGCTGTACATATTCTAACTTTTTTACGTTGTTTCAGCAGCTAGACGTCCAGACTGAACTGTAGAGCGAAACAGAAACATTAAGCTCATGTGATCAGGATGGTTTTAATTAGACTTGCACTTAGATAAACCATGAGCTGTGAATTGAGAATCCTCTCATCTGAAGCCTTCACTTCACTTCACTATGCTTCATATGCCTATAATAATTTGGACATATGAAAATATCCTTAAAGTTTTGTGAACATGTTGTTTATTTATCTTAATTCCTGAAAAAAAAAGTTGTATTTTACAGATGCAGCTATTGAACTCATAGTGCTGATGTGGAATGCAAATCTCATGTTCAGTATGTTTCAACAAACAACTTTGTCTCGGAGGAATCGCTTCATTCATATCCGCCCGTTTGCTGTACGACAGCGAGCTGCTCCACTTGCCAAGCCGCCAATGTCAGCCAAGATTAGGGAAGGTCTTCCTCTCATCTTCATGGACGTCTCATCGAGTGAGTAAGCAAACCCTCCCCAACCTGACCGGGTTAAACAAAGCTACGCTGGCTGCTGCGATGAGACCCAGTCAATCAGGACAAGGGAGCAGCTTCCTGTCAGCACAGAGGAGGTAAATACATCAACATCACAATCCGTCACCACCACTTAGCTCCCAGCCAATCACCAAACAATTCGGAGAAGCTGCCAGCTGACTACTGACTTTATGCGGCGCAACATGCAAACACACCGGAGGACGGAGGGGTTGTAGAGTAGAATATATTGACCACAGCAGCCTGTTTGTGTCTATTGTAGCTGGAGGGAGGCTGCACACTCCACAGAAATGGATCAAGCTATTAATGTCACTGTGCAGATGTATTGCAGCTATAAATAGATGGATAAATGTTGTGGTGCCTCTCAGCAAATACAGAGGTTATAGAAATTTCAGATTTGTGGCAACAGTCAGTGAACTATAGATTTGTCATTTGATGTGGATGCAGAATTAAATATTCCAGGCAACCTCACACCTGACTCCTCTCTATGCTATTATGCCTCAACAGCAATATGTAAGACGTCAGAAGATGGCTGATATGATACTATGATAATGAGTGTACACATCAACTTCTTCTTTTACTGCAACCTCAACCACTTAGTTACTCTTAGTTACCACTTAAGTTATCTCCAATATGAATACATGATCCAATACTACTTTACCTCTTATGCAAAATAGAGCATACGAGTTCAATCATTTCTCTTCCCTTAGAGTGTGACAAGTTAAGATAAGATAAGATAAGATAAGATAAGATA
>JAQFJB010000005.1:17213776-17226786 GCA_029874875.1 Naso minor | reverse complement strand
ATCTCGGTCCAATAAGGCGTGATTAGGGACACTCGCTCCTTTCCTGCTCAAGGCATCCCACTTTGATGTTAAAGCCTGACCCGTGTAAGCAGAGCGGAGCATGTGTTCTGTCTTTTAACACACAATCACCGATTGGCAAGCGGATCAAAGTCTTGTTAACATGTTTAATGAAGACAGATGGGGATGGAGGCAGGGTTGGACAAAGAAGAGGTATGTTGTGTATTGTTCGGAGGGCTTATATGGTTTCATAAAAATCACACAGATGGGTGGTACGTTGTATTCAAGCTGACGGGCAGAAATGTTTACATCATGGCTCATGCTTTAATGTTCACCTCGGCTGTTCACTTCACATTTACTTGCTTTGCAGCAGATTTAGACTGGAAAGTTCCCACTCCTTCAGTTAAGCTCTGTTCCTTTAGCATTTAAAGTCATAAAGGGGTTTCCTTCTTTTTTCTAAAAGCGTGAAAATGTTCTCAGAGGTTTCTTTCCATCTTTTTCTGTGCTGTTTATAAAACTTTGGTATTTTAATCACAGTGAAATGTATATTTCATTGTAACTCACTTGTAACAACAACACAGTGCTTCCCAAGGTCTAAGCAATTAGTGACAAAGCCTCGGGGAAGCTGAAGTTGTTGGATCCTCAGAAAAGTAATTCTCATTTTCTCTTTATTGAAATGAAACAGGTATACATAAACAAAGGTGTGCTTCCTAAGCCAAGCGAAGCATTAGGCTACCCAATGTAGGGCCGGACTGATGTACCAGTTTGCAGATTGTAACAGCCAGTATTGGCCTATAGCAGATATATCCGAAAGGGCATAAATGTTCCTCAGTATTTGCCGATATTAACTGTTTTTTTGAGATGGAAAAAATAACGGGAGTAGTGATTTAAATTGGTGGTTTTATGTAGTTTGTCTAGCAGATGGCAGGCCATCATTAAGTCACTATTAAAAAGTGCTGACTGTTCACTGATGTTTGGAATAAAGTTTGTTCAAATGTAAGATATCCTGCCTCCATTACATATCTTTGTCACAAGTATTTGTGACAAATTCAGCCTGACATATCAGATATTAAAAATTTCTTGCTGCCCATTATCAGTATCAGCATCGGCCCCAAATATCCCATATCGGACGGGCCCTCATTCAAAGAACTTCTGCCCAAGGCAGTGTTTGGGAGTAACTAGTTACATGTAACAGAATTACATGATTTAATTACAAAATAATGTGACTATAATCAGTTACAGTTACTGAGGAAAAAATATGTAATTAATTACAATTACTTATGAATCGACTTATAAGCTACATTACTTTGATAAAATAATTGAAATAGTTACATTACTTGTTACATTTTAAATACAGTAACAAGAAATCTGTAACCTATTACATTTTCAAAGGAACCCTCCAAGCCCTGGCCTTCAGTGGTTCCCATCTTTTCACGTCTAAAGTTGGTTGTCGAAGTGTGAAAACGATGCTTTTTTGTTACCGAGTAAGATAATATGTTTATCTTCTGAACATGAGTTAGCAGCAAGGATAAAAATAGACTTATTCCACAATGTGATCTTGAACCCCATGTAAGCATGGAGACAAACTAAAATAAATATACTCTGTCTCAGCTATGCACTGTGCGCATTAAAAATGTATAGTACGCTGTAGTGTAGGCTTCTACAGTGTGAACTCAGCTGAGTGTGAGGGTAATGGGTTCAACTGATATTGGTTCTAGGGGGATGATATGGGTTGTGGTATTAACACAATATTTTTCCTCCGATTTCCCATCAGCTTTTGGTTTTTTTTCTATATAATGCAAAACTGCATTAAATATGAATTTGTTAATGCACATGTCCCTGTATTGTTCTTGCATATTTTAAGAGGTTGGCTAAGGCTTAATTGTGAGATGTAAAATTTAATTTTAGAAGCAAATCATATGAAGGGGTTCTCATAAAGAATCAGCGCAGTATTAATAGATTATAAAATGAGTAAAAGTTTAAGACAAATACTTCATACCAGAAGCAGACAACACTGATTCTGCCTTATCTGATTTCCAGCGAAAAAAGCCAACACACCCATGTATCACTGCAGCCTTATATTGATTAATTTGCTTTGTCTCTTCTATGTACCATGAAAAATGCATTGTCTAGTGTAGCGTAGTCCGGTGTGGAGGCAGGTATTAAGACTCTCAGGCCATCCTGACAGCTTTACAGTGTGGAGGGCTGGTGGGACTCTGGAGACCTGCCTGCTGCTATCTGCCTCTGTGCTTCAGTCTCCATCTATTCTGCCTGTGCTCAAAATGAATCACAATGCATCACCCTCCTGTCTGCACTCCTGCTCAAGTTATCATGGAGTGGGAGAGGAGAGGAAAGGAGAGGAGAGGAGAGGAGAGGAGAGGAAGCTTGTTTTACTGTTGCAATCATTAGAATTAATGAGACATTAGACAGAATTATAGGAATGGGCAACGGGCTATGGGAAATGTAAAGAAAGAGGGGAATAGAGATAAAAGAGAGTGTGCGTATGTGTGTTTGTGTGTGTGTGGGGGGGGGGTGAACCAGCTGAATGCCAAGCAACTAAACAGCAACTGATTTCACCATCTCTCCCTCCATCATGGAGGAGGGCTGGGAAGAAGGGACCTTAAGCTGTGGCATTAAATGCTTCTCATTCCCAGCTGTGCAGTATATGGCACAAAGTTAAACCTGCCTGCTGCTATGAGAATGTAGATATATAGGAGCTCTGCATGCACTTCATTTTTTCTATATGTGGTGTGCACTTGGTGTGTCTTTGCCATTTAAGTAGAGTGTCTACAATTAAGAAAATAAGGTGAGATAAAGCGGGAAATTCAGGGTCTACTTTCTAGTTTTGCACTGTTAAAACCTGAAATAACAGCTATACGTGTTTCCTGCACTGACAGACTCGTATTTTAATGACTCGAGTAAGCTGGTGTTCTGATCTTAATCTGAGTCTATTTAATTTATGCATTAACTTTATTTAGTGTTCATTTAGTGAGGTGATAGTTAATTGCTGATACTTTACAGAATTCAAGAAGAATTCATACTGGACTATAAATGTCACTAAATGTACCATCAAAGCCATCTACTATAGTTTACATTTTTTCCCCCAATGTTTCCAGAATGCCGATGTAAGAAAAGAAATAAGCTGAATCTGTCATTTTGTAATGCAGCTTTGGACATTTAAATTTAAGTTAAAGATGCTTGCTGAAACAACCCTGAAGGTGTGTGTGTGTGTGCAGCGAAGTCTGGTCAGCTTTTTATTATTCATGCCGTCTCACCTGCTCCTACAACTTTGTCAATGGCGATGCAGGAGGCGTCCAGCTCCTTGGCGAACTCATGCACAGCCTGGCTTGGGTCTTCGTATGTGTGGGGGTCCACGTAGGTCCGGATACCTGGCAGACGCACTGCAGCAGCAGAGAACAGGTTCCATCAGTTAATGACCATTAAAAGAAACGTGTCCCTACGCCCATACTTCATCTGAACATTTGGGTGACTGACCTGAAACCATATAGAAGGTCAAACAAGCTCTTTTTAACAGTATTTGCACCAGAACCAGTCAGTGAGAATAACAGGTAACTTTTGGTAAATGCTGTAACTCTTGATCAGGTTGGATAACCATACCGGGATAAAGTTGTTCTTTTGCAGACGAACCACATCTCCAACTTGGATGTCCCTCCACTTTGACTCTTGAAATCTGAAGCAGAGAGCAGTTTTTATACATGTATATTTTGATTTTTTCATTATAGACAAGGACAAATTTTGAGTAGCACTTCATTTACTGGCACACACTGCACAGAAACAAACCTGACATACAATAAAATACACGTTTATATACACCAGATGTTAAAGCAGATCATATTTTAAATTCCCTATGAGGAACTTTCAACTGGTAATGAATTTAATATTGTTTTTAATTAGTGCTGTCAAAGTTAACGTGTTAATGATGCAAAATTAATTTTAATGTCATTAATTTTTTGAATGCGCAATTAACACGTGCACACTCTGTCTAGGGCTGGGCAAAAAAAATCATTCATCAGCGCATTGCAATTAATTTTTTCCTAATAAAACCTCAACCCTAATCCTGCTAGCTCACAAATGAGCAGCCAACATTTGCAGTTAATGTACAGTGAGCTAAAAATAGAGTTAACAGCTCAAATCATGTTAGGAACTAAGACACCACTTAACGTTAATCCTTCTCCATCGTCTCGTCATCACTGTTTGTCCTGCAGGTTCAGCCTCACCAACACAACAGTTAGCAAGCTAAATAATTTTAATAGTTTGTTTGCTCACTAACATCATTAATATTCCCATTCAGTAATGATGATCTCTGACCAGCGTTTCAGCGTTCCTGTTTGCAGTCATAACGCAGCGCATGGCTAATTTACTACTAAACATTTCTGAGCACAGACATATCACAGTATTTTACATTGATTTGGGTTGCTGCAATAATAATAAACATATGTTTGCACAAAGCAAGTACATTTTTCCACTCTTATGTTGATAACAGTATTGAAAACTTGAAAAATATCCCTTAAAGGTTCATTTAGAAATGACAATTTAAAAAGGTGTGATTAATTTACGATTAATTGCTAGTTAACTATGGAAATCATGAGATTAACCGCAATTAAATATTTTAATTGACTGACAGCATTATTTTTAATAAAATACTCTAATTCTTTTTTCTTACATCTTGCCTACACTGGCAAATGAGACCATCAGTGAGGAGACTGGAGATTACTATCCTGTCTTTGACAATGCCTCGCTCGGTCCGCTCAGTCTGTGGAAATGCTACGAAACGCTTTACAGCACACAGACCGAAAGAGACTATTTGTTGTTTATGAGCATGATTGATATGCGGTTCTCTTTTTTACTATCTTTGGTTGAAAGCAGAATATTTTTCTTTAGAATATTTTAATATTTTGTGTTCATGACAGAACTGGTACTGTGCAGATAAGTGGCGTGTTTGTTTCACTCTCTTCCAAAACAAATGCTCACGCTAGACAAGATCTTTCCACAACGGTGCAACAATCAACACAAAATGAAAGCTCCTCATCTTGTTTTATAAATTAAGGCTAATACAAGAGTTCACTTTGACTGCAACAAGGTTCTCTGCACATTTTTAAGGCAAAATACTAAATTAGGTTCTTCTCGGCTCTAGGATAGAATACATCAGGAGGGAAAAAAGAACTGGAGAACACTGATAACTATTAATTGTGCAAAACAGACTAATGTTTTGACACAAGTATGTATTCATCAAATTCAATCACACAGTACTGTTGGAACATCAGTCTGTTCGCACAAATAAAGGCTTTGTACAAATCAGTAAGCTCCAGACACTTTTATCCTCCTATTAAAAAATGAATTTTGTTCTGACCTGCCATCCAGCAGCACCTCACACTTCCTGTTGTTGATCTCTTTGTCCATCCTGTGACGTGCCTGGAGAAAAAAAATTTAATACTTAATTTATAATCACATCACAAATTACTAAGCCTGAATAGCAGTAAAATCATTTTTGAATCTTGGTTCAAAATGTTTTTCTCTCTCATACTGGTATCAACCAAAAAAGCTTTCAGTTTTTAAAAAAAAAGGCATGGTGGAGTTTACATGTAATAGTGATGACTGAAAGAATTTAATCAAAAAAAGTATTTGGTATTTTTTTGATTAAACTGAAGTTCTCATTATAATGACTTGTATGATAACAGCTAATAGTTTCCAGGAAAAAGATGCTGCCTTTTTTTTAAAGCTGGGGTTGGCAACTTATTCTGTATTTTATTTTGTAAAAATATCTTTTCATCCATGAGTATTTAGTGTAGTATGTGGTCTGAGAGTAAGTCAGGTTCTCTGTAAACCCTCTGGAAGTTCTACCGCTCCCATTGGTTTTGACCAGTCAGGGCCACTCTTTGGCCTCTGATTGGTCGAGGGGCTTGTTGCCACCTCAGTTTCACAAGTGTTCAGTAGGAATTTAAAACAATGGTGGAGAACGAAACTCTTTGAAAGTCCTAATCGACTCCTTTACTTCCAATTCCTCTCTTGACAACAACTGCATACATTACCAAAAGAAGGCCCGTCTTCATATTTACCACAGGTATGATGAACTCATGTGTGCATCAATCAAGGAATCAAGAAAAAACACTCAGGAATTGAGGAGACCGACCATATTTTGTATTTGGTCAGATACTGAGTTACGGTGCAGAATAAAGGCAACAAAATATTATGACATCACACTGACGAAGAGCTGTGACCTTTTGAATGTAAAAAGTTAACAGTTTACATAATATTAGACGTAATATTTTGTCATTATTAGTGAAATAATTAGAAAGGGCCTTGTGAAGGGAACTTTCACCATCAAATTCTAATCAGTTCATCCTTGAGTCCAAATCCACGTTGGTGTCGAATTTGAAAAATTCCCTCAAGGTGTTGAGATATCGCACTCATGACAACAGATTTGATTGTTGGAAACAGAAGAAGCTAAAATCACAGCTTGACGTTTGACAAAGACATCCTAATTTAAGGTCCATCTCGCAGCTTTTTGGGAGCTTTCAGCCATCTCTTACAATAGCTGAAATCTGAAGTGATTTAACTGTGTGTGTATGTGTGTATGTGTGTGTGTGTGTGTGTGTGTGTGTGTCTTACCAAGTCATCTGCCAGGTCTTTGATTGCCGTTACTCCCAGCACCACGACCAAAGGAATCAGTGTGGTGTACCAGGGCAGAGTGGTGATGTCTGGAATAACCTAACAAACAAACATTTGATAAAAACTTCCTGATCTTTGTTTGTTTTGTCACAGTTAATCAGACTTAGCTTTACTGGCTAATTTTGTGCACACATGCAAGTGATTTTTACTCAGCTTTTTATTTTATTTTCAGGGCTTGACTTTAAGGCTTACTGCTTATCTGGGACAAGCTGATTTTTCTTTTTGTTTTTAAGGAAAAGGGAAAGAAAAACGTACTCATCCCACAAGTTAAAAGACAAACATGTTACTTAACTATTAAGGGAAAATAACACATTCAGAATATGGATTTGAAACAAATGCATGTTACCCAATCATCCCACCCCAGAATGCCTTGATTTACTAATTCAAAATATTCTGCAGTATATTAGTTTGTCTGAATACTGCATTCAAAAACAAACCAAGAAAAAGGAAATAACTGTCGTTTTTTAAACCAGACAAGTTACTTTTGTGCCAGAGCAAGTTAAAAGTGAATTTACTTAAAAAGTTAATTCTGACCACGCTTATGTACTTACACAGGATTAGACACAACAAAGTATAAAGAAATCAAAGCTGAACAAATAAAAGTAAAGAATAAACAATTATGTAAAAACATCAGGAGACAGACGGGATGTAAATGTACCTGTAGGATGAGCAGAGCCAGGAAATAGAGGTTGGCAGCTCTCTTGAACTGCTCGTACAGGTTCAGGGGGAGGAAGGTGATCACGTTGTACTTGTATGTCTTGATAGCGTTTCCCTGCAATTAAGGAACACAAAGCACACAATAATGATCAAGAAATCACTTAATATTTTGTCCTTTTGACCTATACTGAAGACCACTGCTGCTTAGAAACAGGATTAACATTTCCCCGCAACAGGGCTCCAGACTAACTTTTTACACTGGCTGCACTGGTGCACCTAACGTTTTCATAGGTGCACCAGCACATAATCTGGTGCACCAAAAATCTTTTGCTGCACCTTTTGGCACCGCAACAATACAACTATTATACCTTTTCTTGACAGCCATTTCTTATATGGGCTTGCTTGTATCTTTCTGATTGCAATGCTCGTTGTTTGACTGAAAAAAAAAGCAAGCAAGCTCGACTGTAGCAATCCTTACTTACGTTTTTGTTAGTATGAAAAGTGCTTCACAAATACAGTTTGATTGATCCAACATATCGCAGAATGAGGGGTTTTATAATGGCCAGGAAGCAACACAGTTTCACAGAAACGATGTAATTTTGAGCATAAAAAGTTGTTGTTACACACAATGTATGTAATGTTGGAAACTACCACGTCACATCTAATGTTATTTGCACCATGACGTTACACTAACCTAAACCTATGTTATATGCACCGTTTAAAAAGAGGATTTGGCGTGTACGCGAATCACAGGCTTACTGTAGACTGAATGAATGATTTCTGAACTGACGTTTAGGCTTGTTTAGGCTTGTGTTTCCGGTGTTACACGGTGGTGGGTTACACACCAATTGCGTTTCTTGACCACCAAACTCTCACCTGCAGATCTGTGCAGAGGCAGCAGAGTCAAAGCACAAAGCTGCTGAAGACACAGTGACATTTCACTTATACTGATGGCAGAGTAAACACAAAAAGCATATAACAAGTGACGTCACAGTATTTCGGATGTTAACGGAGAACTTGATAACTTGATTGACAGAGGAGGTTGTTGGCTCCCCTGTAGCTCTTATCTAGCAGCTCTGTTCTTGATCCATTACGTTCACAGATGGTATGAAAATATTCAAAATTGATCTGCTGCAAACAATGCTGAAAATAATCGCTGTTTTGCATTTTGAGGATCGATAGCGGGTAATAGCTGCTGGTATTCAAGCAACTGAAAATATTGTATTTTCTGTAACTACCCTCCTTCAAAATAAAATGTCAACTCACGTTTAGCCACTGAAATGCTTTTAATGTGAAGCTGCAGCTGTAGGAAATGTTCAGTTGGCATTAGCAGTAACTTTACACAGCATGCTAAAGATAGTGTTGTTTTTTATGTAAAGTACCGGTGAACTGGGGATTGCAATTTTTTTGCCAGCCAGCTGGCCGGTGACCTCACCTTACTTATCTGCCAAACCCAAAATTTACCTGCTTGGCAAATTTGGCACTTGGCGAGTGGTAATTTTGAACCCTGGCTACACACTTAAACAGACCAGCTAGACGTTAGATGCAAGGAAAATTTTTAGTCACACTTCAGATTTTCGGTCGCATGTGCAATCAAAATGGTCGCACCCTGGAGCCCTGTGCAATTAACATCTGTGTTTTAAGAATTTCAGACATCTCTAGCCAGATATAACTTGAAATCTTCTTACACGTACTGTATAAAGTATTTTATTGCTTCTAGAGCACAAGAAATTCATTTACCGTCCGAGTTTGATCAATGATTCTTAGCACTCCAGGTTCTTCGCAGCCAAGCTATTGTTTAAAAATAAACTGTCAGTCCAATATGTGACTTTAATTTTTATTTCAATAGTTGAAAGAACAGACAGAATGCAAACCATCCCGCAATGAAAAATTGAAAATTATCCTAAACTTTAGAGGACAAACTGTCCTCAGAGGCAGCAGTTTGTCCTGAATCGATTGGTATCAGTCCAGTCAACAGGGGGTCGGTGTTGAGGCATGCTGTGTTTCAGCAGAAGATAACTATTTGAACTCTGTCCATTACAGCCTGGTTTCAAATGTGTGGAGAGTCCTACCAGCTTCACCTCTGAGAGTTCGTGAATCTCAACTGTGCTGTCAGGAGTCCAGTTAGCTTTCCAGTAGATCCTAAAGGTGTTTGTTGGGGTTGAGGTCAGGGCTCTGCCCAGGCCAGTCAGGCTCCTCCACACCAAACAGGGAAAATAATTTCTTTATGGTTCATGCTGCAACCAGTTTAGATGCAAACTACTGTCTAGAATGTTACTGGACACTGTGGCATTAACTTTCTTTATTGGAACTAAGGCAGCTGATACAAACTAGGAAAAACAACCCAGACCAAAGTAAGTGGGCAGAGGTTGGGGTTAAAGCATCCCTCTTGTATAATTTATTCTCTACAACCAAAGGACTGATGAGAATGAGTGGTTTCAGGTGTCACAGTCAGTTTCCTGGTTGACTGTGCAGGCAGTGGCCCAGTTGTGGAGATGTCATTACTGTGAGAGAGCTCCATTTCATTATGGCCAGCCATCTCAGCTTTGACCAGTTTTAAAAAGGTTGTTCAGGAACATTCATCACTCTCGAAACCTTCTCTCCACCAGCTTCTTGATAGGTCCAGAACTCAAATGCACAGATTACGATCTTAAGATCCTTCCAACATGTTATGGCTTCTGTCCCAGTAAGTCTCACTGCGTCCAATGTGTCTATTTAGTGAGATAAAGGTCGGCTCAGCTGACGATCAGGTTTCAGCCTCCACTGAGACCCAAAACACAAAGCTTCAGACACAAAGGCACTCGTCTGTTCACTGGCTGCAAAAAACAAAGTCACACCAGCCGGTCTCACTGTTAAATTTCAAACAAAAATACTTTTTTAATGCAAAAGGTTAACTAACTTTAAAAAAAATCTTAAAGGAGAGCTACTGTGTTTTTCCATCTTCCAAAGACTCAAAAATGAGTATAACAGCTCTCCTTTGATGATAAAACAAAAATTTATATAAGTCTATAAAAGCCATCATTTAATTTGGAGATAAAACATCTCGAACAGCAACCAGCTGATATTTCATTCATTCACATGCTTCCACTACAGGCTCAGCAGAAAGATAAGTGACATCAGGAAGTAAGTAAAGTAAATAAACAGAGCGAGCTTCCTCGTTGGTGCCATACGTCAGGTTTTTCCATGAAGGATCCACTATTTAACTTTTTTAGCTGTGACCAGCAGCTTTATAGGTCACTCTGTCAGTCAGCTGGTTGGTCAGTCAGTCCACAAAATTCCCCACTCTTTGGCACCCACAGTTTCCGCCTCGGGAAGCTGAAATTTGGCATGGAGGTCAAGTGTGTGTGAGTTAAGGTGTGTGTTTGTGTTGATGCCAACCAACGTAAAGGGGACGTGGTCATGGGAGTGGCCTATCGCAAAAAGGGGCATAACTTCCAAACGGATTCACAGACGTGCACAAGATTTAGTGGAAACGTTAGTCATGAGCCAAAGGGCAGCTGATTAACTGTTCCGGCAAACTGGCAAAAAAGGGGGTGTGGCGGTGTGAGTGGCATACAGACAGAATTATGTAACACGGCCAAACTTAGTAGAAGGGGCAGCCCTTCTACAACTCATTGACCTTTTGTTGTAGACTGTAGACTCTTGTGGGAGGCAACACTGCAGACAGTAATTTTTATTTCTCCGCTTTCTTTCTTTCCAAACACACAGTAAAGAAAGGACTAACATTCATAGCTGCTATTGCAAATTCACACTTGCTTAGTGACAACTGTGTTATATATTCTCAAAGAGGAGCCTAATGTTCTCTTTTTGCTTTTCTGCACTCTAGTAAACTTCACAAATGTTAGCAGACAGATTTTTCATGTTAGCGCTTGAAAAACTCCCTTTTTTTACTTGTATCAAGAGCTCTCTGTCTTGTAGGTTTTTTTAGGCCTGTAAAAAGTTGCCTTGGGCACCTTTAAGCTGGAATGAGTGTTTTGTACTCACTTTGGGAATGTACTAAACCTGGCTGAAACTTTACATGTGATTTATCCAGATTTTTTTATCATGAAAAAATAGTTAATTCATATTAAAAAACCATCACTTCGTCTTGGTAACAAATGAAAATTTACACAAGTTACACAACACTAACCAGCTAGCTGTGCTATTTGAGTGATTATAAGCAAAACTCCATTATGTGACTTTTAAGTAAATAAAGACTTTATTCCTGATCTTACAAATTAAAAGTTAAATTCATAAGCAACTAATTTTGCTGGCACAGCCTTACTTGTTTTGTTAGCGTAGGCTTATGTCGGCTAATATGAGCAAACTTTAGATTCTGAAATGTAACTCACATTAGTGAGTCACTTTCCTGACTTTCTCTACTGTATATTTGTACTACATGTCAGGATACACAGCAGTCCTGAACTGACAGCCGTAGCTCTTTAACAAATCTTGTACAGATATTTAAACTGACATTTTAACGTCTCTGAAGGCCAACATAAAAGTCTTTTTTGACTAGACTTTTACAATTTTACCTCCATTTCAGGGGCTTTATTCTCAGAGGAAGTGAGAACCGTAACATGAAATAATATAAACTGAGTTGAGACAGTTGCTGCTTTAGATTTTTCTTTCTGTGAAAAACTTAAAACTTGACAACTCACAGTAACTAACAGTTTGGGCTGTGCTAAAAAAAATGATAGAGCAATATATCGCGATACTTATTTTATTTTTTCCAACTGTTTTTATTTAAGTTCGTTTTTGACATTCAGTGGTTACTGACAGCGGCAAATGCAGCATAATTGTTCAACAGTATGTCAGTAATTCTCTTAACCTCTTCCCACCTGGAAACCCACTCCAGCTCAGGTTATAACCACACAGGGACTAACCACACACACACACACACACACACACAAAGACATAGGAGGAAGAATGAATAAATAAAAGGGGAGCCTCCACTTGTGTAAGATCAGCTGCCAGGCTAACAAGTTTGTAAAAGCCAGAGCCCGATTCATTGCCTCAGAGAGATAAGTATTAAGTATCAGGAGAGGTTCCAAAAATGGATAATAACGAACTGGGAGGAATGGTTTGGCCGTAGGCTCTGCTTATTGTGTCAAAAGCGCTCTGCCAAAAGGTCGTCAATTTAGGGCTGGACCAAAACATGTGTGTGTGAGCGGCAGGGGATTATTTGCATCTGTTGCAAGCATCACTGACAGTCTGTTTCCTCATAAGAATTTGGATATTATCCTGTGAGATATTTATTTTCGTGATATCTGTATCATATCGTGCCCCATGTAATGTGATACGTACCACATCGTGAAGTTCTTGCCAATACCCAGCCCTATTAACAGCACAGCTTTTTAATCAAAACTGCCGATCATCATGTAGTAATATAGTCAAAAGTAGGGACTGTTTTTCAAATTCTTCCTGGTGGGCACAACTAAGTGCTTGTTGGTAATTCAGACAACAAACAATGAGGATCAGACTGTCCAGCAGCGTTAGTAATAATTTTGTGTTTGTCTTGCATGTTTGAATTTTTTCCAGTATGACTGGTAGTGCTCTTCTTCACTATGAACTTTAGAGTATCCTTTAATGCCCCTGTGTTACCCATATACCAAAGTATCATGGACAAAAACTACCAGGAAATATTAACTGTGAGGGATTCTCTCTCTACAGCAAGCTTCCTTTGC
>JAQFJB010000005.1:17120517-17131331 GCA_029874875.1 Naso minor | reverse complement strand
GAATTAGTCCCGAATGTGGTTCTCCCTGATAGTTAAAAGTTATTTTATTTACTTAATTCCATGTGAAGAATTATTCATCAGTTTATCATCCGTGCGCTTGTTTACTTTATGTTCGTTTAATCTGGTTTCTTGCTCCATTACTGTCAGACAGCAATTTGTACTTTTTTTTTTTGTTTGTTTGTTTTTTTGGTTGTCTCTGGAAACCGGAACATAATCTGGTTAATAAAGCTGAACACACCAACACTGATGAAAGTGAAACAGGACGAGAGGAGCAGCTCAGCTAATGGCCCAGTTTAAAGTGTGTTGACCTGTATTGGGGTCATATTTATCTGCCATAGATGTCTGTATGGATTTCTATACATTAAGAGAAGGCTCGATACTGACACTCTCTGGCAGATTTATGTCTTAGAAGGGTGAAATTAATTGGCCGATCCGTTTTCACATTAAAACTTCGCTATTTTTTCTGTTCCTGTAACTTTTAAACCGGTGAGAGAAATTATTTCCCTCTCTTTAAGGCTTCTTTAAGTACGTTTGTCGTCCCCTCCCCTCTGTCTACACACACACACACACACCCACACACACAGTGTGTGTGTGTGTGTATTGTAAATGCTGTGGGGTAATGTGTGGTTATTTTACGTGGTTTTGTTTCTTTTGTCGTCCTAATAATAAATATCCATCAGCCTTGTATCTCAATAATTTAGCAACTTTAATCTGAACAATTCTAAAATAAATATCAAGTATTAGAGGTCCAGGTTCAAGGTTCACGGGGCAGATTTTCAGTAGCCCTAGCTGACCTTGACACATTCAGCTTTCAGCACTGCGATCTGTGGCCGACACGAGGCGGAGCGCACAAAAAGACAAAACTGTAAACAAGGTCATTTTCACTCTTGAATGAACAGCCTACACTGAACCAGCCAACATCAACGTTGAAGAGCCCCAAAATATCCAGGCTAGCTGTGGATTCAATCTTGTTAAGGACCGTTTTACACAGAAACATACAAGTTTCACTGCTGTGGTTTGCAGGAGTTTCCTGCGTTCAACACAAATGACAAAAGTCTGATCGACGGTTTATTTGGGTCACATGCGTGACAACTTTTCCTCTGTACAACGATCCCTTCAGCTGCTGTTTTGGCCCTTAGACTCAAACTTTTCAAACTCATCCTGCGACATCGGGATGAGTTACTCTCTTTCATTTTGCAGTTGTTGCATACGGAGCGGGAGCGTGCCTGTGCGCCTTCATTACTCCACTTGTCTGTCTCTGAACATTGAATTACTGCAGAGCTGCCGTAGATTACGCCTACAGAGGCTCACTCCGATTAATTTAATTACTTTATTGGTAGGCCTATTACGGTTTGAATCACTCAGATCTCGCTCACTAAATCACTTGAACCACCATTTAAGAATTAGAGAACTCGGCGGATTCACAGGCCCGAGAATTTCATTCAGCTGTCGTATTTTTTAAAGGACAAAACAGTAAATGTGATCCGTGTCCGGTCTGACAGACTGACACAGTCTTCACTCAAATCTCCCCCCTGTCAGTTTGAACCTTTACAGTACTCAGCTGCTCCTTCAGCACACGTGTGCCTTTTCTTTTTACTTTGATCCCGCTAAGCACTTTAACCATGACACGTTTTTAAGACATTTTACAGCCAGCCACTGCGGCAACGTTTTATTTCAGATTTTAAGAGATAAGCACATCTGTAAGTAAAAGAGGATTAACGTGATGTTTAATTCGTTTCCATCGCAGTTTCACACGTCTGAGGAGGCGATTCTGCTGAACGTGCATCGCTCTGCCGGGTCTCAAAATACTGCCACATGCGTGGAGGCTAAATCACGGGAGAAGTGAGCGAGACTCGCGGTGGAGACAAGTCAAAATAAGTCGTATGCTTCCGCGTCGTTTTTCACCCTTTTGATGAAATGTGGAATTTAAATCAAGCCTGTAAGCACTGCCTTTGTATGACTTCGTAAAACGGACAGTTTTAAGAGCCACACAGTAGCCTGCAAGTCAACTGTTTAGGATGTATTGAGGTCAGAACCATAAAAACAGACATCCGCGTTTTTACGCACTCTGCGTCTGCGCTCATCTTCTATTTATTGCCTTTAAATCGGAGACCGGAGAGCCGAACTGGGGCGTCTACCCCGAATGGATTCTAGGATGAAGCACATCATCATGAACCTCTGATGGAAACACTCAGACATCGGAGTTTTTTTGTTTTTTTTTAAACATCTCTTCAGCCCCGTGCTAACTCTGCCATGGGCGCTTTGGGATCTGTCTGCATCGTTCGGGTCATTCATCCTCATTTAAACAACTATTAACCGCCCCGTTCGCTGCGTTCACCGAAATTAGGCTACACTGTCTGCCTTGTTTGGAGGCACTTTCAAGTTAACTGTCTCATAATTTTCTGTTAGTTGTCATATCCCGGCTCTCCGCGATCCCCAGCGTCCCCTCCACGCGCTCCACACCATCTCGTTATTGTTATTATTATAATTTGGACAGTGACAAGTCGGCGGTGGGCGCACGGCGCTGCCCGCGCGACGTGTGCCGTAGCGCACCTTTCACGCACACACGCGCGCACATAAACATACACACACAGCCTGCACATAAACACATGCCGGCAGACCGAGAGTCCCCTTACCTTCATTGGGGGGGTAGATGATGGGAAAGGCAGGAATAACGCAGGACAGTAAGAGAGGTAAAATGAAAAGGAGTGATCGCGGATTGCAATCCATGGCGGCGGATCAGAGGTACATAACTCCATGAAGCCACTGACTGATCTGAGAGCGTCTTCTCTCCACTCTGCTTTCTCCCTCTCTCTTCGCTCCGTCTCCCTCCGGTTGGAGCAGTTTTCCGCTGGGTCCTATAGAGTCTGACAGCAAAAAAAAAACAGACGAGTTCACCACAGGTCAGTTTAGACGCTTTACGGGCGTGTTCCTGACGGGAACGAGAGCTGTTCAACGTATGTGTACCGAATAGCTCCCGTTCAAAACTACACTTTACAGCGGAGGCAAAACTGTGATAGAGAGCCAGTGGGAACAAACAGAAACATCCTGTTCATTTGACCTACTAATGTGATGATTCAGTCACATTTAAACATCACATCACTTGCATTGATTTTCTGCTTTATTTTCTACCTGAAGATGGTTAAATAAAGCAGTTGATTTTAATTTGGAACTATTTGATATAATTAAGATATTTAATCTATACACTGTGTGACCTGTGATGTCACTTATGCTTTATTTGACCCAGTTACATCAATTCAATCCAGAGTCTACAAGTTTTTAATAGAACAAATGGGTGTGAATCAAATGTACTTAACAGCCAGTAAGAACTTGTTTGGGACGGTTGAGATGGTTTTAGTAAAACAGCCAAAGGTGGCTTGTGATTTTGAATCAAAAGGAACATCGTGGTTTGTGAACAACCATTACAGCCCACTTACTTTACATCAAGACCCTGGATCGGCCAACACGATCCTGTCATATTCAGGCTTAAGGAATGTGTGTTTGAACCCCCTTCGTGAAGCAAAAAACAGTTGTTTGATTTATTTTCACAGAGAAAGTGATGAAGAACTTATGAGCAGCAGGTTTTAGCACAAAGGGAGAATTTATGCATGTATGAAAATATTTATTTGTCCATATTATTGTGACTTTTGGTCCTTGTGAAAATCACAAGCTGACATATTTTATGTTTTTTTAGTTCATTTTCACTCACTTACATGACTTACATCTGTGTAATTTTAACAAGCCTACTTCTGACAAAGCACATCAAAAATATGCCCACAATGCCTTTACTGTTTCCACATTATAATGTCCCCAAATGACAGACTTTTATCCATCATTCATTGTTTCCATGGACGTACGCATGCTTGCATGTGGCTCTACTTTGTGCTTTTTTTCTGTGGGGCCCTTTAGAGGCCCCTGACACCACAATGCTTGATCCCCACAGAAAGGCTGGGGTGGCAGTGTAACGTCACGGCCCTCGCTGAGATGCCAGCTGTTGTGGTGGGGGGTTGAAGGCTGGAGTTCGCCGAGGCATCTGACGTATGGGAAAAGTTAAAGGACACAGCCACACTTGGGTTTATAGAAACTGTGACAAAATTCAAACGTCTTTACAATTTCTTGAACATGATTTGTAGCACTGTGAGATGCATAAAAAAAGTCCTCTTACAATAAGGGAGAAGCAAATATTTTCTATCCCGAAGAACTCCCTCAGTGTGCATATTTCAATGCTTAGGATCGATAAAGTGACAAAAACAATTAAGGTGACGCAAAAAGTCACAGTGGCAACCAGGTTAACTGATGCTAATGTTCTGCTCCCACTGAATGAACTTCATCAACTTTTTTGGGATATTGTACAAATAATTACCACACAGAATAAAACATTGCTAAATTTGTGTTGATGTGTCTGAGCCTGTTTGTGCATTTTCAGCGGGAAAGTTGTTTTGTTTTGTTTTTTAATGTAATTATTTGTCTCGACCATTATATTAAGTTGCTGGCAGTTTTTCAAACTTATTTTAAACTGAACTGTGGCAGTTTTTCTTTAAAGCATTTGATGCACTTTTTTTTTTGTAAATAAATGACTTCATAGCAAACTCTAAGCACCGTCTCAGTGTGAGTGATTTATTAGTCTCAGGTTGTCAATGGATACAGTGAAGAATGATGCCAGGAGGTCTCCGGCCACATTATTAAGTAGCTGTGACATGTGGATTTACAGCAGGTTTTAGACATGCCAGCCTTCGTCATACATCATCCTCTACATCCCACTAATTCACTTATTACACAGTGAAAGAGATTAATACGAGAAGCTCCTCAGCTAACAATCAATTCAAAGGCTGGTTGTTCTGGGCTCATAGTTTAAGGATGTAGCTTCAATGGAAAATTTTCTGCATTTATTTTACAACAGCAATATTAAGGGAAAATTGTCAGAATTAAAACTAAGCTTGAAGTTGCAAAAGACTGAAAGCATCCAGGAGACATATGCTATTTTTAAAAATCTGAATAATGCCAAACTGACATGTACTCTTCCTGCAGGAAGTGTGGCTCAAAGTACTTTTGCATGAGTAGCAAAAAAATGAATGGAGACAACAAAAGAATGGAAATTAAAATAGCTACATACTTACAGTGATAACATGCATTGTTGATAATCTAATATTACATGGTAAAATTAAATTATGAAATGTAAATTTAAAGGAACTTCATGATGACAGCCAATCAGGAGGACTTGTTTTCATTTTGCAGTCTGGGAGTCGCTGTTACTCTGTTTTCAGTCAATAAACCTGCAAGTTAGTTCAGACTAATTGTTGAAAATCTGTTTCTGATTGTGGTAAATTGGAAAAATGCGTTGGGTCCCTCCCGTGTCTGCACTCCAACATTTTTTCCCTCTCCTCAATGAGCGCTTGTCCATTCTTGAACTCTTGCCAGTGGAACAATCCAGGACGAGATGGAGGAAAATATTGATTTAGAGCCTCGATCATAAGCCATGATGTGTCCTGACATGGCTGTACGGCGCTCCAAACTCTCAGAACAGATGTTGTGTAGGAGCGGCTTTGAAGCTGCCGAGGCTTGGCCTCCTTACACGGTAACATACAAACAAATAAACAGATAGGCTGCCTGTGTTTACTGCGTGCTGTCAGTACCCTCTTCCTCCCTGTGGTTCTCAGGCGGCACATTCCTCCATTCGCACAGCGTACAGAAGGAGGAGAAGCCAGCGGGCTGCTGGCATGTAACACTATCCCCTCACACCAAACATCCTTCCATGGACGCTTTCTTAGCATTACCAGCACTAACTCTGCTCAGCCTTTTCCTCTATGTTGTATTTCGTTGCAGCACTACAAGGTTTTTTAAAACTGTGGAAAGCTGGTTATTGTCCTTAAAGCACAGATATTTTCCTTTACATACATTTGCACATTGTAGCAGTACTGCTATAACACTGTTTTTTGTTCATTCAAGAGGAATTATAGTAATTGGTACTAGTGAAATTTGTCAGACGGAACCATGTGCTTCACTTGAACCCAAAAAAAGAATCGGAAAACAATGTTTTTATGGGTTTATTGTGAGAAGCAGGATGTACAAACTATAATCCAACATATACTCAGTACCATTTCACAGAGAAAATACTTCTTATGTTCTTTCTGAGATTATGTGAAATTATGTGAGATTGGCAAATAGATCAAAATCAGTAAAAACCAGAGCCTCTGATTACAATTTCTTCATGTTTTACACAGTTGCAACCAGTTTCCTTTAAAGGCTAGAGTTTTAAAATCATGCAGAGGAACTATTTCATTCTTATCTTTTGAAGAATGTGTGCAGTCGAACTGTTTACACAAAGAAAACAAGTGCCCCTCTATTTCCTGTATTTGCGCCCATGATTAATTGGGTCATGGTTCATGAGGGAAATTCTCCTTCTCACCCTCAGAGACGCTTTGAGAGGACCGGCTGACCTGTCATAGCAGAGTCCTGCGAGGCAGAGCTGGGCCTCCTTCCCACTATGAACCACTTCTCTCCTCTTCCACGTCCAGTCGTAATAATGTCCCATCAAACTGCTGTGCGGTGGGAAGAGGCTGGCGGAGGGGATAGTGTTAAGCATGACGGAAGGAGATTTACGGATTATTCTTTTTTTTATTTATTTAAATGAAAGATAGGATTATTGTCGATTGTTAAAGAAAGGACTGCCTCCTTGAGGTCATTCTGTAAAAACTGGGGTATAAAAGTTGTTGCATCCTTCAGTTTGCCCTCCAGTAAAGACTGGTTTCCATGATTTGTGGTTTACAATGTTTTTTCACAGGTTTGTTTCAGCCATCGCAGACACATTGGAAAAATCTACGGCTTCACTTGTGCAATAAAAACAATAAAAGCTTGGTTATGTTCTTCCCTCAGAAAAGTAACAACATGTCAGGACAAAACATGGTGCAGAAAGCAGGACTGAAGTTTTAAGCAATACTACAAATAAAACTCTGGTGAAAAAATAATTTACTTTTTGGGTTTAAGATTAGATACAGGTCAGGAAATCGAATGAACTGAAGGAAGGAAGGAAAAACAAAAGAAAGAAAGAAAGAAAAAAAGAATGAATCAAGTAAAGGAAAGAAGGAAGAAAGTACAGAACTAAAGACGTGAGAACAAATGGAAAATCTGAATGTGAATTACAGCCACCAGACAAATATGCCGGAGGAAAAAAGTGGTTCTCTGAAAAGAAGGAATAAAATCTCTTAAAATGGAAATACGAAAGTACAAGTACCTCAAAATTGGACTCAAGCACTATGACTGAATATTTGTACACTGTTCCTTCTGGAATCAGAAGTAGTCGTATTATTGTTTTCATTACACTCCAAAATAGGGGTGAAACAATCCACTGATGTGTTGATGCATCGATTTATATTTCTATGATCAAACGACATCGACAGGTAAACGGCAAATCATCCCTCTAATGTGACTTGTATCGATCTAGAGATCACTTGCCCGTTTGAAACTGCAGAGGACACACTATTGTCTCTGCTGAGAGTTCTGTTGTCTTTGCGTCTCCTCGATGAACGTTGCTGTTCAAGCAAACCGACCAGTTCCGAGTGATTAATCAGTAAAATGCATGACATATAATTTCCCATGTTCCCGAGGATCCTTTTCCGGGAATGACTGACCAGAAGAGCAAAGCTCTCATGGACTGGTTTGGATTTAGGCTGAACCACTGACAGAGCAGAGAATAACAGACATTTAGCTGGATGTGTATTTTGTTGATTATACCTCTGCAAGAAACCTTCAGCGCTGTCTTACCTGCATGGGAACAGAGCTGAGAAATGCCCCGAAGCGAAACAATTTGACATGACGGTTTATTTACGACAGGACGACCTAACGAGTTGGCAATTAGAGAAGGAGGAAACAACTTTTGGTCTCCTTGATGGCATTGAGGTTTTGTCAGAAGGAGATGCACAAAAATGCAAAATGCAAACAACTAAACAGAAACCGTCCCACCCTTCCACCCCTCCACTCCCTGTGGAGTAACATCAAGAGACAACTACTTGGTTGTAAATCATTAAAACTGCTTTATGAGACATTCGTTTTAAATTTTCAGAATACAAATCCATAAAAAATAATCATCCCCCGCTTGCATTCCACAAATGTTTGTCTCCAACTCAACTGGAGTTGAAATCAGCAGCCATGTTGGATCTCAAAACATGAAAATTAATCGTTTGAAGTAGAGGCAGAACACTGTCACTAATTTGACTGTAATAAACTCATTTCATGGTGTTGCAACATCACAGTCAAGGCCAAGTACTGCCTGGGACAATAAGCTAAAATGAAAGGAAGCCTTGTGTTTTCTGAGAAGGAGTCGTGTCCTGTTTCGAGAAGACGTCTGTCATAGAAGCAGCTTTCATCATTCTCGTCTTTGAGGGACGAAGCCTTAACCTCCATCTCACTTCCCTCTGCTGCTCACTCTGCCAGGATTGACTTGGATTCTTTTCCTCCTCCATCTGCTATAGGATTAGATTCATTCACAAACGCACACACACACACTCAAACATGCACAGTAACCCGGGTTTTAGAACGTCTGTCAAATAAGACCTTGTCAGCAATGCACTTGACTTCCAAAAGACCTCCAGAATGACACAAATGTATTTCCATTTTTATTCAGAAAGTCAACTTTCATAATATATTCAGAAACAATGAGGAGAATGAAATAATTAACTGAATAAAATGGTAAAACAAAGTCTTTCATGTGACACTTTAGATACATTGTATTTAGTGGATTATTGGCTTACGTGTCTTTAGCAGTGACTGATTATTTTCTATGAAAACATGAACTATTTAATCCACAAAGAGAACCTCTATAATAATAGTTCCAAATCTGAGAACAGGAAGTTCTGCACATAAAGGGGATATCAATTGCTATAATAATGTGTGTGTATGTGTGTGCATTCCTTTATGCTTCCTAATGGCTTCACTCACAGAGCAGCAGAGTCACTGGGAAGACAGTCGGGTCTGTTGCTGTGCTGTTGCAGAGACATTTAACTAAAATATTCAGGAGAAAAGCACCTTAATTATACAGATGATGGAGTACAGGCCCTGAAGTCGTGTGTGTGTGTGTGTGTGTGTGTGTATGTGTATGTGTGTGTGTGTGTGTGTGTGTGTCAGTATCACACAGCTTCCATAATAGCATCTAATTGGCCCATGGCTCCGCAGATCTCCCACTCTCATTGGGTGCATCTGTGTATGTGTAGACTGTTGCTTCACTTCTGTCCTTAAGAGACGTATTTTATATGTACAGATAAACACATACATACATTCTGTATGTAAACGTATCTTTGCACATATGAACAAGTATGCGAAACACACATCCTTGCGAAAAGACAAGACGTGCGCACAAACATTCGCCCACTTAAGTCCACACAAAGCGCATACTGTGACATACTTTTGTGTTTATTTCTTGTGCTGCGCCAGAGGAAGACAAGACAGAGAGGAAGACACTGTGGAGTCAGGAAGCACAAACACACACGCGTACAGAGACACACACACATACACACACTCACTTGTTGCTTTTCTCCTGCCAAAGCTACTAAATGAGGTGTTCCTTTTTCATTAATCATGGCTGTTGTTCAGGTTACCTGAGCGACACACAGTCAAGCAGTAGGGTTAAGGAAAAAACGGCAGCTGGAGCACTGAATGACACTCAACAGCACTGCACAGGTACTAATTATATTACATTAATATGTTTATTTCAACACCTACTCATTAAATTGTACTCTCTGGACCTACACGAAGCATTTCGGGTCATATGGTGGATTTATTTGTGAAGGAGAACGTAGAGGGCTTTGACACAGAAGCATGTACTGCAGATACGGTACAATTTAAGGATTAATGCGCTGCAATGATGGATGACGTATGACAAATGATGCTTTAAGGCTTTTACTGGAGGCTAAAGCTAAAACAGGGCAGGATGTAATGAAAATGTCTAAATAGTAATGTCTTTGTCTAGTATTGTAAACCACGCTTATGTGGACTTTTGTGTTTTCTGTCATCTGTTCCTACTCTCTCGCCCATGGAGCCATGAACTGTTGGCAAGCACAGTGAAAGCCGAGGCTATGGGTGTGGTGCACATCCACAAATTTAATCCCAACTGCGCTAGTAAGGCCTCGTGTGGAAACGGAGCGTCCCGGCTAAGTCCTTACTGGAAGTCTGGCTGGAATGTCGTTTTGTTTGTGGCGACTCGAGGCTCTTTTCTGTGCTACGATGCATTATATGCAGATTACAAGGCCGCTGGAAACAAAGCTAAACATTTCTTGCAATGTAGCCCTTCATTAGCCAAACATTACAAGACAAAACATTTGAGCCACAAGGCACATTAACTACTGTGACCTGTGAAGTAGCTTTGAGAAGCACTTTCCTTTATGTTTAACGTGCCTTAAATAAGATTGGAGGCAAAGTTAAACTACTGTAATATATTAAGCTGCTTTTCACTTGTGACTTTACATTTGGAGTGAAAACTCAATTTTGTATTAAACCGAGCATTTTAAACATGTTGGGTGCTGTTTTGATTGCTGCAATGAATATAAATTTACAAGGAATTTTCGGAGTATTAAAGATTTTATAGGAACTCTTGGAAGGTGCAGTTGACCTTGTTCTTGGAAAAAGAAATTAGACTCAAGTAAAAATTTGAATGAAAATGAAGCCACTGATGTAAGTGAACAATTATGTCTGCCTCTTGAACTGGGAATGATTATATTTGCTCAGTTGAACATAGTCGCGTCGACTCATAATGAGAGGTTGTCACATTAGTGATTATACATTGTCAGTGATGCTCATACTGACTGTCTGTCACGTAAATGTGC
>JAQFJB010000005.1:17088448-17099195 GCA_029874875.1 Naso minor | reverse complement strand
GAGAACTGTTACACACCCTCTTTTATGTTAATCTGCTCCTCTGGCTGCAAAATAAGAACCACATGTCTGGCAGAAAGTGCTTCAGAGTGCACTGACAGACTGGTCTTTCATGGAGTGGATGCTGGAGGACCTTAAACACCATCAGACTGACTGAAAGGCAGAGGGAGACAATCTAAGTTGGCGAGATCTTGCAAGATATTGATAGATGTGGTTATTTAATAAACTCGACATTGAGCAGGCTTGTTTCAGAGGGACGCCAGCCTTGTACAGATCAAAACAAATCCATGAGAACTCACAGTGAGCTATTTTTTTCCCCGTTACCTCACTCTCACAAACCAACACAGACACTCACTCACATTGTCTCCCACTGACTCTATGCCTTGATTGCATTTTACTAAATCAAAAGTACTGTAAAAGAGCTACACTTTCATTTCACATAAACATTTAGTTAAAGTCCAAACAAAGTCCACAGAAGAGGCGTGAGTCAGCTGCCTAGGGTGACCATACGTCTTTGTTTGACCAGGACTGTCCCGTTTTCAAGCTCTGTGGCCTGCATCCCAACAAAAATGCATAAATAAAATTAATATATCCTGGCCTTGAACAGTCCCTGTCTCAGTTTTAACCAATCGAATTACCAAAACAATCCACCCATGCTTGCAACACTGATTTTCTTCAACATTGGGCAGTGGTGGCCTACTGGTTAGAGAAGCAAACTTGTGACTGGAGAGTCGCTGGTTTAAACCCCCGATCAGCAGGTTTAATCTGCTTGGTGAAAGTGAAGGGAATTGCTAGCCGCACCCACATTCCACCATTTAGGGCCCTTGTGCAAGGCCCCAATTGCTCAAATGAAGCCGCTCAGTGGTTGCAGGTACGACTGTAATGGTACTGTGCAACTTCCAGGTGTGAATGTGTAACTGTGAATGTGATCGGGGCGTCCCTGAAGAACAGAGCTCGCTCTCAGTGGCACCACCCTGAATAATAGAGGCTAAAAAATAAAATATAAAAATAAACGAGCATCAGAGCCACAGAACTGCACCTCCCTGCATGTTAATGTGCAACATGTCCTCTACTGATGTATTGGCTGTAACACTTTTATCTTATAAAATAATGTATTCATGTTTCGATTGATGTATGAACATTAACATTGCTAACGTTTTGATTTGATTTACTAATTATGAGATGTCCGTTATGTTTTGATTTAGTTTGTTTTTCTGATCGTGATTATGATATCAGGTATGCATAATTAAAATTTCGTCATGGTAATTCTATTGTTTATTTCCTGTCTAGCTGAGACTTATCTCCCCCAGCCTCAGCAACTTTTGTCTTCCTCCCAATATCTGATGTAGCTTTTCTAAATGCCAAATCTATTTTTTATTTTTAACAAAAAAAGTCCCAATTCTGAGTCCAACTTCTCAGATGTGAATACTGATTTCTTTAGTCTGACAGTGAATTGAATATCTTTGGGTTGTGGCCTGTCAGTAGTTACAAAACAGTGGTCATCATTTTTCAATACATTCTGACCAAACCATTAGGCCTATGGATTAATTAAGAAAATAATAGACCGGTTATTCAGTAACAAAAATACTTCCAAGTCTTAGTTACAGCCGTAATTTGAAAACTGTTTTTGTTTTATCATTTGCCTGAATGTTTGAGCTTCGCAGTAAAGAATTATGTCTGAGGCCCTGTGTTGACAGGCGCTCTAGTGAAAAATCCAGTTGTACCATAAGCTCACACATGTGGATTTGCAGTAAAATTAAAGTGTCCCAGTTTGAAAGTTTGAAAATATGGTCAACCTAGAGCTGCCTAACCCTCGACATAGGGTGCATTTCAGACATCATGCTGAAATCAGAAGAAGACAGACGGAAGAGGATGGCACTTACAAAATAATAACTGTTTTTCTGGAAAAGTTGATTCAAGCTGGTCATAGGTTGCAATCTAGCAACAAAATTGCTGAGCTGATATCACTGTTACTGGAGTTATATTAATGTTAGCAGCACTGTGAAGCAGATGCATAGCCTACTTTGGCCCCACAAAGCATTGAGCTAAATGCTAACGTCAGCCTGCTAACATGCTTGCAATAATGTTGATAGTGTAATGATGTTTAGCAGGTAACACCATGTTTCCCATATTAATTTAGTGCGTTAGCGTGCTACATTTGCTAATTGGCAAAGAACAAAGTGCAGCTGAGGACGATTATGTTAGTTTTGCAGAACGATCGCAAATGAAAGTAGTGAACAAAATAAAAATTGGACCTAAAGTAACTGTGTTAAAAAGTCAGAAGATCACCTAAAGGATTCTGATTTACCATGGCAGGGATACAAATGTTTCAAAAACTGCAAGGCAAACTGTCCAGTAGTTGTTGAGACATTTTACATCACACAAAATATGTCAATTTCATTGTGACGCTTCAGGAAGAGTTCAGTGATCAAAGTTGTGAGGCTTCTTCTTCTGGGGATCACAAGTTCACTCACACTATTTCTGCCAGGCATTCTTGTAAATGTTGACACATGTCACAGAATGAGTGAAAACTGCTAGATAGACCAGAAGATGAGTCAGTGGATAAAGAAAGTAATTATAAAATTCATTTGATCAATATTGTTACCTGTGCAGTCCATTAAATACAATAACATTGCTTGTCATTATTCTGTCTGTTGAATTTGGGGTTTGGGGTAATGTAATGATTTTAGATACAGGGCCTTTAAGTGAACTTAAAAACCTGGATTCTAACTCTTTAATTATTTACAATAAATCCCCTTTCCCCTTGTCCTTCTGTCTCACTTCGTCTCTTGGATCCTTTATACAAACCTGTTCGTCCCTCTGATCAAAGCATCGATTTGCCGTCCACTTGTCTGTTACGATGCAAGCTCGTTCAAGCAACCATGAGCTCCCAGATGTGTTATTCTAATTAAATCTATAGTGTAGTTTACTTCTTTGACAGCCCTCTTTTTCTAAGTTATCCGTCTTGCCCTGTGAAACAGAGTGGTATTCAATCTGTGTAATTGAAAGATTTCTCTGGAACTACTCCAGGCTTTAATGTGTCTGGTATTTGCAGCTCAGGGCTGTTTGCCTATTTCTTTTGCACTTCTAATACATTAGCCATCTTGTTGTGATTGAGTGCAGCAGTAGATCTTTCAAAAGGCCAAACAATTGGCCATTACAGTTATTGTTTCCTTGACTGCTGTGTGCTTGCCGTAAATACTTAATGACTAGGAGGTGGGAGGAAAAAACTTCTATTTTCATATGTGTGTGTTCTTATATTATTCTTTTTTTTTCTTGTTTTATTCAATCTTTTTTATTGAATATGAGCAGTTAATTTGACTTAATTTCTGTTGAAACATGCAAAAATACTTGTACAAATTCCGTCTGCTAATCACTATGTGAATTGTGAACCACTAACTGTCAAACAGAAGTATGAAACATTCCTTTCCAGGTAATTATGAGACATTTATACAGTCTCCTATATCTCAGTTAAAACAGCATCTAACTATTCAGTGATGCACAAGGGAGGGCAATGCAGCGCAACCTGATCCCTACTGTAGGTTTACTTAACCAGCCCTATAAGCACAGTGCAATTATACCTATTTTCATGTGATAATACCATCTGTAATGTCATACTGGCTTACTTTTTCCTTAGTCCCCTCACCTAAAATTATTACCAGACTAAATCGACAAATTCAAGGAAGAAAGGCAATACTGTTTGTTTAGCCCGCCACCAACCACAGCCAACTCTCTGTGCACCAACCGTGGAGCCACATGAGAAAGGAGTGGGAGCTAATGGAGAAAAGGGTTTGCCGATGCGAGAGGGCAGCGGTAGGTTGGAGGTATACATGTGTAAGTCATTTTACAGAGCGATGCCATGGGAAATATCAACTTTACTCCCGGCTCCTATTTCCAAAAGATTAATTCAGGCAGAAATAATAACAAAACTGCAGCACATGTTAATTGGGTCATATTTCAACACTTGCACAGTCCTGTCCATTAATGATATTAAAACGCACAGGTTTCTCATATCTAGCTAATGTAGGGGTTTCCCCATGTGCGCGAAATGTTCAAAACAACCTGCTCAAATTTTACACAAGTCTGAATAGAGTCCACAGAGGAGTTTTTGGAAGGTGCCTGTGTCTTTTCTTCAGGTGCATGTGTCTTAAGCCTAGTCCCTGATTGAGCTTGGGTAGTGGTCATTAACAACGGAGGGCGTTACTGAACAGCTCAGTGCTCATTTCCTTTCCTAATACCCGCATTTACCACTTGAGCCTTTAATTTCCACTCCTTAGCCATATAAATGTATATGTACACTTTGCTAGTTGCAGAGTACTCCATTACCACAGTAGATTTGAATTGCATGCACAAGGTATGACACATGGCAGGAATTAATTACTGTCCGAGATGGGGGTACTGTATCGTTAGCCTACTTGTTATGCTGTGACTACATTTAAGATTGGAGTTCAGGAATCCAGGGGTCAGTCCTCTTTGCACAAACAACAGCCCTAAACTCCCATTAGCCATGCAAATCCAATCTGTGAGTGTTGATTGTCTGAAGAGGAGAAAGAACCTGGAAGTCTTAACCAGAAACCAGTTCAGCCTTCACCCTTCCTTTGCCCCTCGCTCTTTCACTCTCACCCTGTATTTCTCATCGCTTACATCGTGAGTGTCTCTGCATGTCTCCCTTCACTGTAGCCTGGTTTAACTGAAGACATTGTCTGGGCTCCTTAAGTAATTTCTCTCCCTGCCACAGTCGCACAATGCCCCTGTACCAACAACTGTGTTACGGCTGCTCAACTGTACAGGCGCTGCTATGCCAGCACAGATTGAGACCGTGCTACAGGAATTAGGCGCACACACACAAACACACAACAACGAGTGCCACATACACGCATACAAGATGCACACATATACACACACAAAGAAAAGCCTACTCTTACTGCCAAGTGAATCGCCGGATTTGCATCTCATTTCACCGGTGTGTGTGCATTAGTTTTAGTGCGTGTGATTTTTTTTATAGCTCTTTGAATACCTTGGTGGCACACAAAGGCTTTCTCTCTGTCTCTGTGGAAGGGCCTGTACCATTGCAATAGGGAACAGATTTAGATGCGCAGTGACAGCTTAATAAACTGGATGTCTTTGAATGCCTCCATCTGCAGGGGGAGGTGTCTGGGTGGCTGGGGAGCTGCTCAAGATGCATCAATAGGAGGAGGATCTTTCTCTGGTGGTGCTAAGGCCTGCACAAAGCCCACAGAGGCTGACCTACAAAATGGTGGTCAAGATGGGGCTTTATGTTTAAGGGCTGAAAGGGAGGAGAGGTCTGATTAGTAGGTTAGGGAGAGTTCAGCAGCTCTGTAAGGCTCTGGAAGACCTGCCGACTGGGGTTTGAATAGGCCTGGTGGCATGGTAAACAGGTTGAATAGGAATCCTAGGCGAGAGGAGTGGAGCAATAGCACTAGGTGGGAGGGGAAACGCTTGTCTGGGTTCAGGGAGCCCTCACAGGAGCTGTGTCAAGGGCACTGGCCCTGAGTCTATGATCCATTGAGCCTGGCACTCTGTGAAAATTGGGCTTCATGGCATGGTGTTAAACCAATCCCACTTCACAGCTACCCTCCCAATTTATTCATCATCAAAGCAAGGGAAGAGCTGATGATCAAAAAAGCTCTGAAGCAAACTCTGATAAGTTAAGAATCTTTTTTTTTTTAAGTCTTACAACAAGGAGCACACAGGGTAGCTCTCCATATCAACTTTGAACACCTTGCCTCCTTATATTACATCTATCATGTACATGTGTATGAAGGTAAGCAAGTATAGACAAAAGGGAGAACCTACCATAAGATGCTAACTATCAGTACGTTTACATGCACAGTTAAGTCGAATTAAGGCAGTTAACTGGACTACTATCCATGTCCTAGTATTCAAAGAACCAGGGAAAAAATGACTCACTGACTGTAATATGTCCGACTCCGCTCTGGTAGGTGGTGATATACCTCCTTTCAGCTGGTTGCTATCGGACCTTCATCTGGCTGACCTATTAAGTCACATAACAAACAAGTTAGCGAGCGGCTTCCATAATAAAACAGTGACAACATGGAAAACTTTACTGTGCTGTACATTTAGTCTGTACTCTATGCTTTACTTTTGGTACAAATGAGAGGCACACTATGTCGTATGCTGGTGCTGTTCTTGCTATCTCCTTGGCCTCTACGAATTTGTACAGTACGACTTCTGAGTGAAAGCAGGAACTATGGATCATTCGTAGCATTGTTAGGCCAGTTCGAGGCTGACTGAAGCGTACATGCAAGAGTAAATCAATCCCCAACTTGTTCCAGCCCTCTCTCTTGCACACTTAAAGTCCTTCGTCTGTCTACATTTCATCAGCACTGTGTACATCTATGCTATTCTGTTTACCATTATTGAACAAAAATTGGTTTGGGACTTTCTGGGGTCCCATATGAGTCCTATGCAATGTAGAGTTTTCTTCTCTTTCATTAAATTCAAAATTGGACCCATCCCACGAGGAAAGGAGGGGAATAGAGGGTGGGAGAGAGACAGAAAGCCTGCCTTAAACTATTGTGTTAAACCACAGACGTACTGTAAGTGGAGCACTCTCTCCCCCTCTGTCTGTCAAGCATTGTGATATTGGGAGGGTCATAATTGTTCTAAAGCTTTTTTTATTCAGATAATTATGAGTAGCAGACATGTGGTTGTTCTCTGTACAATTGCCCTTTTCATTTGCTGTCTTTACTCATTTAATCCAACACTGAATAAGAGAAGCGATCATTCTGCGGTACAGTCGAACCAGTGCCGCTGTACTTCATCCATGCAGTTCAATATCCTCTCTAAATGCTTTAGGAAGAGACCCATCCATCCTCTTTCTGCATCCCAAGACCATTCATGGAGTTCAGCACCAGTCCTCCCAGCTCAATCAGAGTGAATTAAGTGAGCTGGAATGGGGATTGCTCAGTACCTTCTGCTGTGCTCTGGTGTCCAGCAATTATGCTAATGCTAAACGGTGGCCCCTGTATGCGTAGCCCCGGGACAGAGCAAGTGGACCACTCCCCATTCAGGCGCTTAACCCCAATCTAATGCCCCATTAGTGCCACAATACTTTTGCTCTCAGTTTGAACGCTAACTGGCTGTTTTTTTTTTCTTTTAGCAGACAGGCTGTAAGCACACACAGAGGTCTGTTAGTAATCCACTCACTTTGTCTTACCCTGTGTTGGTTTGAATGGGTTTCCATGAGATGAGAAAGAACAATAGTGTGGTGACCATTCACATTGTATTTCTGTGTAAATTAAATTATACTAAATTAAGAAATATTAATGAAAACTGTAAAAGTGGGTTGGGTTTTTCTTAGACACCTATAATCTTTGGAATGCTGCAAAACATAAATAAGACAGAATATTATCATTTGCCCATCCTTTTTGACGTAAAAACAATGTATTTAATGTTGCACCTCATCATTTTTATAATGATAGGCTCATTGTGAAATTTAATTTTGTGCTACCAACACCTTTCAGACAACAACCGAGTGAGAAAGTTACGCAATGTTCCAAACAGGTAGACAGGTTCGTTGGTAACAGGTCATAGCGTCGTGGTTGGGTGTTTACAAGCAAGGATGGGACGAGGTTCACCACCACATAAAACAAATGATTGAATAAAGGATCTTACTGCATGGGATCTGAAACATTTTGTAAAACCCGACGGTAAACAAAGTTTGGTTGCAAATTATTTACTCTGTTTTTATTTTGCATTTTACACAACATCACCACATTTTTTTTGCAGCCTGGGTTGTACTGTCTGGTCTGTGAGTTTTTATGTGTATAAAGTCGTCTTTTCTGAATGAGTGGCATCATGCCCCTCAGCCTATTCATTGTTATTAGAGGAAGCATGGTTAGCTTCTCCCTTTATGCAAAAACTGAATCAGGGAAAACACTTGAATGCCACAGAGTTCTGTGAAATAAGTAACCCCTGGTGAACTGCTCCCTTCACAACAGAACCTCCATTATTTGAGTGAAATCCTATCCACACTGCCTGTGTGTTAGCATTGTCTTGAATCTAATATCTCAGCCCATGCGACATCTTCTAATGAGTCTGCCTGGGCCTGTTTTCCCATAATATCCTCTGATGCCACCTAACACTGAGACAACACCCGTCTGGAGCCTCAGCTTTTTCTATAGAGCGAGACAGAGTGGAAACCGTTATTAAATTCCAACAGAGATTCTCATTCTGAGCCAGCCTTAGCTCATTAAATTAAAACGATGAGGATCTTTGTTTGCTGCAACAACAGAAGAGCCTGCTAATTGCCTTTGTGATATGAAGAGCTCTCGACTCCAAAATAAATCAATGCAACTTTTTAAATAAGCCACTGGAGCTAAGAGACGCCAAATTTGAACCCAGTGTGTGAACTCGCACCCATCTAGAAGAGTAAATTGATTGTTGGTGTTCAGCTTTAAATGAAAGAAGCTTAGTGTCCTCTGCTGGCTCTGCCCGGTGCTCACGTAAAAAGTCTGATAATATTCTGACTTCTGCAGCTCTGAAAAAAGAAGTTAAACCTTTTACACAAAAAGGAAAAGGGCAAAAGATAATACCTTGTATTATACTCTATTATACTCATGGAATACGTAAGTCCGATCAAGCCTGTTAAATGCCTCATCCCTGCATGGCCTTCCTCGTTTGTTTTGGACGAACCAGAGTTCACTGTGGTTAAGCTGAACCCGCTAGCCCACATCACTTGGCTCACAGAGCATTCCTGTGTGTGTGTGTGTGTGTGTGTGCATGTGTGCGTGCAAACAGGATTTATCTAGCATGTCGTACACAAGGCTGTGGTGACTGGCAATCTGGATGACCACAGTGGGAAACTAAGCTTCACAATATAAAGTAAACTCACTCTCTCTGTACACGCACACACACACACACACACACACTAAAAAAACAGTGAGAGAAAGATGCTAGAAAATCCTATTTGCTTTGTGCTTGGACATGGTATCCCAGGCCCACAAAGCACGCTGCTAAAAACACTAAGCCAAGGCCTTCTTGTTTTGTCATACACACATACACAAACACACACTATTGGCTCGTGCTCTACACCATTGTGATCATGGTTAGCAACACAAATGATGAGACAAACAGTGTAAATGTAAGAACTGATATTTTATTATGAATCATCAGAAGGTCTGAATAAGTTTAACCATCTGTCCAATGTAATTGTCCAATGTAAATGGTAAGATTTTTTTTAAAAACCAATTTTGTTATTCTGATTATATAATATTTCAATAAATAAACAATTTTCATACAGTTAATGACTTTCTATGCATTCATTTTCTGCGTTGTGGATGAATTTTGAGTCACATACTTTTTTAGGAGGCTTGACTTTCACTTTCAGTGTACACAATATAGTAAATAACAAATATATAACAATTGATCATTTTATCCCTTGTTGGGTATCATTATGGAAGACAACACCACCACCACTGCACCTGGGACGCCTCAAAATGTCCCAACAAAAAGACGGAAGCAAGAACCTATATGACAAATTTCTTAACATACTCAGTGATGTTGACCAATAGTTGCACGGAATGAAAACAGTGGAGTGACAGAGGAGTGAAGCAGACTGTGCTGTGAGGTGGAAATGTGAAACAGGAAAAAGTCTTTTTTTTTTCCTTCTTTTTTGAGGCTTTTCTGAACACCAGGCAGCCAGCTCAAACAAACATCTCCCATTGTTTTATTTACATTTTTGTTCCCAGAGTTGGTCCCTGACGCCTCCTTTCCAATGACATCACGCCTGTCATGAAAGCTATGATTAGATGGCAAAGTCAGGACAACAATTTATGACACTATAATCGCCATCCATCACACACAGCAACATTGTGCAGTCTGAAGCCAGCAATGGTTGATACAAACTCACATGAGTCATTATTTTTTAACAACACTTCAAGAATCCACTCAAAACTCACTTGACTGTTGGATGAAAAACACTCTTGTACTCTACACCCTTACTTCTCTATTTCTCTGACTAAGTATATGCCGTGTTTATAAGAGCAGCTCGAATCAACAGTCATCAATTACTACTTCAGTCTTCCCACTTCTCGCTCTCTGCCTTGCCTTTCACTCAGCTGTCTCATGCACACACCCAGAAACACTCTCTCACTCTTTTTCTGTTTGCCAATGCAAGCAGAAACACACCTCTCCACAAGGACAAAGTAGATGTTTTCCGTCCTTTCTCCAGCTCCAGTCAGCAGCAAAAAATTAATATTCTCTTACATCAATCTGCACTTGAGGAACCAGTGAAAAGAGAGGGGTGTATTTATATAGATTGCTTTGACGTGCAACCTTTTCCTCAGTTCTCTATACCTGTGTACATGATCTGTAGTCTTTAAATCTATCTGTCCATCCATCCATCTTTCAGTCTGTGTCTGTCCGTCCGTCCTTCCATCCACCCACCCACCTATCCATCTGTCCATCCATTCATTTGTCCGTCCGTCTCTCTGTCTGTCCGCCCGCCCATCCATCCGTCCATTTGCCCGTCTGTCCATCCGTCCGTCCTTCCCTCCGTCCACTCATCCATCCATCCATTTGTCCGTCCGTCTGTCTGTCCATCCGCCCGTCCGTCCGTCCGCCCATCCATCCATCCATCCATCCATCCGTCTATCTGTCTATCTGTCTATCTGTCTATCTGTCATTTTCATCCATCTGTTTCTCTGTATGATTGCATTAAAATGTTCCCTGATTATTTTCTGTGGGAGTTCTTCTGGACCTTCAT
>JAQFJB010000005.1:16510139-16521074 GCA_029874875.1 Naso minor | reverse complement strand
CTTTTCCATCAAAAATCTCACATCTTCTAATATAAAACAATGCCGGGAAGTGGCAAGAATATGATTTCTTTGCAATAACTGAACAGAAATAGCTCGGAAAGGTGCGCAACATCCATTAATAGAGGATCCACTCACAATACTAGCATAAAGGTCTACTGAACATGGCAACTGTAATGCTTTTGTTTCTCCAAATCCCAGTGGAAGTACACATAACTCTGTCCTGAAACAGAAGACAAATTACCAACAGTGGTAGTTGTCACTTCTGCTTTAAAATGTCATATTCCTAACAATCCATAAGCCATATGACGAAGCATCCCTCTTCCCTGATCTCCCATATCACAATTAATGAGACATGCAATGCCCTGTAGGGGGTTAACAAACAATAAAGACCCTCTGAGGTCATTCTGGCACTGACATCACCGCATATTGGTATGCATGCAAGCTATGAAATAGATGGGCAGATGGCACGTTTTCCCTAAATTCACAGCCCCTCCTCGTCCACCTAAACCCACCACATGACCGCTCCACTGATCTTGCACTAATGATTTCCTTGGCAGGTGAATTCGCGGCCGTCGTGTTCAGAACACCGGCTCTATGGACAGGTGATAGGAACACAGGCTTCCCAAAAAAAAAGTACTGCAGTGGGCTGGTCCCGGTCAGGACGCTGTGAGCCCTGCACACTCAGCCTCCACTTTGAAAAGCGGCATTTCAGCAACAACATTCACTGTCAAAGCGATTTGGAGATGATTAAAATAGA
Source organism: Naso minor (assembly GCA_029874875.1). Lineage (NCBI taxonomy): Eukaryota > Metazoa > Chordata > Actinopteri > Acanthuriformes > Acanthuridae > Naso > Naso minor. The sequence goes on along the minus strand of JAQFJB010000005.1, from coordinate 16,520,317 downwards.
GACAGTTATTCAGACCCTCGAGCAGCATCGTGCTCTGCAAAGAAGTCGCGAGGTGAACGCACACGGTGCAGAAACTTGCGTGCTGGAGAAAGCACTGCAATGCAGACAAGTTCCGTGCGACGGGGATCGCCGTGCGCACCCTCCGCAGGACCGACGCGGTGTGCTTCTACACTTTTTGGCATGAAACCACAAAACAGTGCATTAGCCCATTGACACGTCAAAAACCAGACAATCTGTAAAATTCAATGGTCCGTTTTTTAAGGCTGTGTGGTTTCATCGCAACGTGTGTTGCCCTTCAATATCCCAACAACCCCGGCTACATTTGGCCCTCCAGTGGCATTTTCCACTTATTACCGAATGTTATCTTGCAAGTTTTTCTTAAGCAAATCAGTCGTTAAACATATGCAGATAAATACACTTTGATACATTTTAATAATATTCCACCAGCCGATAACAGATGAACAATTGCCGTTTCACAAGACTTACGTGATGAGCAATGTTGAAAACCCAAAAATAAGAGGCATATGCTCAGTATTTTGCAAGTCATCCTTCACTTAGTACACGTTTCTCCGCACAGGCTATCTTAATTGGATCGTAGATTGTTCTGCAGCATCCTCTCATCCCCCTTTAGCCCAACTTTAACTCGCGCAGCTCCAACTCCTCTTCCCGGGATCTCGGGCAGCCTTCTACCGGAGCGGGGACGCGCATCGGATGCTGGTGCTGATGCTGCGCTTCGTCGAGAGCGCGCACTTCTTCTTTTATACCCTTTAAATTGTTTTATTTTACATGAAAAAGTGTGGCTCCTGTGTGAAATCATTCAACATTGCTAATGTGCTTAACCAGCAGCGTTGCAGGCCAGCTGAGTGTGGGATTCTGTTCGTCCCCTCCGCAGGAGTCTGGATGCAGGAGACTGGAAGGGAGGAGGGTGATTTACAAAAAACTTTTTTTGTTAAAGTGAAACTAGACAACTTTTTTTGGCTTAATTTTGTCATTTGGGTGTGTAACCTGATTAAACATTGTAATAGTGGTTGAAAAATTACACCATTTGTTGCTAGATTGGTCTCTAATAAGCCCTATTTTTGCCATGATATTTTCCTTGCCACGGGGACGAGGGTTTTGCAGAAAAATGAAAAATCAGTGACGCTCTTTGTACTCTCAGTCCTAATTTGCCGGTCTATGTTGCTCTTCTTAGCGACAGGTGCGAGCTGATTAGCTCACCGTGCTCTAAATCGCCTTTGCCAACAACAGATTGCAAGTCTGCAAGTCACACCGTCGTTCGAGCTGAGACGGACCAGTTTACTCCACTGCAACTTTCCCTGCAACCGTTTTGTCTCAATTCAAACTGGACTTAAAAGAGAGAGAGAGACAACAAATGAAATAAAACGTGAGCCCGTGGAAACGGCTGCAGTGGATTTGCTTCCCAATGAGTGTCATGCTACAGCTAACGTTATCTTGCGAGCTCGTTGACAAAAGTTATCTACTGCAACTTAGTCCAAGACTAAAAAAAATATTAAAAACTTAGGCTTCTTTTTAAAAAAAAATTCTACATGTTTTTAAAGCAGCAAATCTTCACATTTGTGAAACTGAAGCATGTGATGTCTTTGCATGAAAAATGACTGAAATTATTTTCAAATTTTTGCCCATTTTAAATCTATTTGTATGTTTTGCAAAAATCAACATCAGTAAGGTTCTCTTAAGCCATTGAATACATGTAAAATATAAATTTTGCCACTCAAATGCTGCAGAAAAGCACAAAGTGGCATTAAATACTGTAAAATAAGCCTCAAGTAAAGTACAGGAAATGGAGTATAGTAATTGGAGGAAAGGAAATGACTACTGACTGTGTAAAATTTAATAGTAGGCTTGTATGTACAAGAGATCGGCAGTCAAACACTCTGTCTCTCTGTTCCTGACTGGATCAAATCTGGTATTTATGAAAGAGTTAATCCCTGTGACCTGATAGTAAACGTGTGGGTGTGCGAGTTTCACTGATGGATCTGAGAATATCTCCAAAGTTCAGACTGCGCTCGAGGCTCGCTGTGTCATGCTGCGTGTCATCAGTCTGACAGTTTCTCACTCACACGCTGCGCAAAGGACAGAGAGCCGAAGTGGCACAATGATATGTTTATTGAGAAGCTTTGGATAGAATAGAAAAGGTGGTGGCTGCTGCTGGAATGTCACAACCATCGACAAAAACATGGACATGAACTCCCTTATCTAGACACCCACGCACTCAAACACGCACGCACACACTCACGTTCCCATCACTCCAAAAGAGAAAAATTTTACAGCAATGCACAGGACGAGACGGTAATCACAGTTTCTACAAGCTCATTTCTACATGAAGAATTCACAGTTACACATATATGAGGGAGATTTTCTTCATAGGCACGGCAAAAGCAATAAGATGTGTATCTCAACAACAACCAAATAATGATTGAAAATTAAACATTTCACACTTTTCATAAATCCTCACCGAGACCAGATGGACTGAATGTTTACACTGGATTTCAGGTGGGAACATCCTCAATTTGCAGCTTTGCAGGGGCACCAAAGGAGGAAGTGACATAATGTGTGTTTGCATGTATTTTCTCTTAACTGGACTAGAACAAGTGTAAGGACTCAGTCCATCTGGTTACCCCCTGTACACATCTTTATATTATTTATCTCCTATACATATACACACTTAGGATTTGCAGAACTTGGGACTGAAACATTTAATATAAATGTAATCCCAGGTTAGACAGAGAAATGGCTATTAGAACATTGTCAGTCTACATACAGCTCCACTGGTCAAATGTCCAGCAGCAACAACGCTTTGAAATAATCATATACATGTAAAATCACATACAGACAATATCACAAACAGTTACTTGAGAGCTGTTTTTTTTTTTTTTTGCTCTTTTTCTATATTTGCAGTTCAAGTGCAGAGTTCACTGTGTTGTCCTGTCTGTGCAGAACACTTCAGGAGGACGCTAAATATATAACAAGGTAATTCATTGATAATTTAGTAGCCCTCCTCTGCACACTGACACAACAAGACAGCAAGACAGACCCTCATGCTCCTGCTCCGCACCTCATCATTGGAAAACCATGTGCTCAGATGGGAAAGACGGTCGGTGACGTTCTCCTTCTCTCTCTCCCACCAGACTGTGAAAAACACAAGAGCTCTTTGACAGGATACAGCCCCGTCCTTTCTAAATGAGCGCTGCTGAGTAGTAAGCTGGTGGTTTTCTTTGTTATTCCGTTATTTAGTCAGTACTGTACAGTTTCCTCGGGGAACCAGCAGTCAAACACGGAAGCACTGAGGCGAAAAACAGTTTGTTTCCAAGCAGTTTGACAACATGGAGTAGAAGATCTCAACAACTGAGGAATATTGCTGGCATTTAGAGTCAATTACCGCATTACTGCTACACAAGAAAAAACAACAACAAACCTCCTCGGGTGTATGTATTAAAGTAGAATTTTAAATATGAATTTAACCTCCTTTTAATACACTAAAGTTTTGAATTTTGAGACTAGATTGAGTTAGTTTAACTGAATTAAAGTCCTCAACACAGCAAAAACTGATTAAATGACTGGAATCAGCTACTTTCATTTTAACAAGGTAAACCCGCTGGCAGATTTGACCAGTTCACATACTGAAAACCGTCCTGATTGGGCAGATTTAAGTAATTATGTAAGGAGGGCTAGTCAGGGTAAGATGCAATGTGTTTTCCTGGAGTCATGTCTTGTTAACATCATATCAGAGTATTCTTCATTGTCAGGTTCCAGCTTGTAAAAATTCACATCACCATCCAAATAACCCAGAAACTTATTGATAAGTTCGACTCAGTGCTTAATAATACAGAGGGGCCAGAGAGTCGCATAAACATGGATGCCTCACGTCAGCCAAAGTCATTCAAGATTACTGATTGAAGTGTTATCATCATTTCACAGTATTTGTAACACTCATAAGACCGATTAAACCCCAACAGATATCCATTTGCCAATATGGTTGATATATCAGTATCGGCATATATGTTCTCTGATATGTGCCGATATTAAAACTGTAACTAAAGATATCCTGCCTCCATAACTTATCTTTGTCACAAGTATTTGTAACAACATTCAGCTGATACTAAATATATAAAATATCAGCCGATATATCGAAAATTTGAATTTTCAAGCTCACTAATATCGGTATGTGCCCCAAAAATCCCATAATCGGTCGGCCCAAGGATTAACCATCTTAAGTTAGACCAGAATCTTCTCCATCATGACCATCTGTCCCATATTACATGAACACACCACTGGTCTGAAGATGGACCCCCCAGAGTGTCACCAAAATAAGGTTCGTCCCATTTCAAAGGTTCCTCCACAAAAAGCAAACAAAAGTTGCAGTTTCTTTCCCAAAAGCGCACGTCTGGCCCTCAAGATTCAACTATCCATAATGAGCTGAGCTACTGTTCAACAGAGCATCCAGGCGATCTTTGTCTACTCATAAATTCAGGCGATCATGTCATATTTACCAGGTACTTGATTTAAGGAGATCTATCACATGTTAAGGTTCTAAATAATGGAAGCCAGGCAAGAACTCCACTATTTGCAGCACGGACATGTTAATCACAGGGCATTACAAATAAATGGAAGTCACGTGGATGTATTTACCATTAGCCTGGTCCACCATTTGCTTGGTGCTGATGTTAAACTTCACCGCTAATACTGCGAGCTGAGCCGTCTGTTCTATGACATCTTTAATAACTGTGGACATTTTGGTCTTTACGAGTTGACAAGAAGCGCTTGAACACACCATCAGTTTCTTTTCTCTCTGAGTCTAACCCATTGTTGCATTTATGGGAGGGGAGCAGGTTGAGCCTACCCTGAGCTGGGACACATCTTCTGTTTAAAAAAAAAGTGGATTTTTGGAAAACACAAATTCAAATTTAACCATTCAAAACGATGCGCATTGACAATGTCTCCATTTAATGTTTTTATACAAGTGGACTCTCTTAATTCCTGATAAATGGTTGACTTGAAGCTGGTATCTTCTTTCATCTTAACATTCTCTCTCCCTATACTGAATGTCTGGTTGTGTGCTACGAGCTGTATTAGCTACCACAGTGATACTATTGCTTCACATACGGCAGATAATAGCGAATGCTGGATGCTCAGTGGCAGTATTCAGAGCAACAATACACACAAACAGCCATAGGATGGCATGTGGGGAAGGATTTCTATCCAAAAACTTTTTTAAAATTTGAGATAAACTTTCATCTTCACAGCTAAAATGGTTTATCACAGTGGAGATGGCATTATGGTGCAGTGTGTTTGTGTTTGTGTGTGTGAGCGAGTATTTTCCTGCATGAGTAACAGATGTGTTTGTTTGCTGTGTGCTTGTTTAGATAAGCCTGTGCCTGAATGTACTGCTTCCACTGTTTTCTGAGTGAGTGTGTGTGTGTGTGTATGAGCTCAGCAGATGGAGTTTGGTTCTCACCACAGGGAAATCTCAATCCCACAATGCACTGGGAGCTGCGCCAAATGAGGAAGAGGCAGCAGCGGCAAAGAGGAACCAATCACAGCTCGAGTCCTGGACAAAAAAAGGTGAATTCCTTCTCTCTCGTCTTCCAGTTGCTGTTCCTCCAGGACTGGTCATTGTTGTGCTATCCATCAACATGAATTGGGTCTATAGCATGAGTTAATTCCTAACTCATCAAAACAAACACGTATCACAGGCAGTAAAACCGATTAACACAGATCACAAAGGAAAACAGGGACAGACTGAAGTGGCGTTTGGTTTCCCACTCACTTTCCATTTTGTTTCTGAGCAGACAGGGCAAAGTGAAACGTCTGGAAATCTTTCAGAAAGTGACAGCAGCAAGAAAATTCCATGGAACGAAGCCAATGCCACGTCACTCTCAGGTCTACAGGGGGGAATTATTCCAATTTAGGCCTACTTTTGCATGAGATCTTTCCCTTTCCTCAGTTTTCTTTCAAACCCGCAGATTAGTCCAAGGAATGTCTTTTGTTGGATGCTGAACGGGGGACAGGAAAAAGGGAGTTCATGGTGTTTTCCCTGCATGAGAACCACAGGAAAAACACCTACTAGCAGTTTACATGAGGATTTAGTAGCAATCGATAATAGCACATGAATGTACCAAATAAAGCTGTGCTTCCGCTCAAATGAGCGGGATGGAAGACGATTTGAGAAATCGCCATGATGCGCCAAAGCTTACTGATGACATCACTTCCCCTGCCGCTGCAAGGCGGAATCAGGTTTGAAAAATCAGATCATTGTCATGGAGCATGAACGTGTGTGTGCAAATGCACTACGGTTTGGTTGACATAATTTTTAAAGCCAGTGTCGGTCAAATTTCATCTTTTGAATTAAAGTATTCTAGTTTTTTATCATAGGATGGAAAAGCAAACAGAGTGTCTTTACCCAAAGCCAGACTGATGGCATTAAGGCAGAGAGAGGCCGGTGTCATTGCAGGATTCTGAACGCTGCCCTGTGGAATGACTTCTGAGTTTATCTACACTCGGGAGGAAATCATCATTCCAGACATCTATGACAGACCGACATCGGCAGTATCTATGACAACAAAGTAATTTATAGGTGTTTATAGGTGTGTTTGCTTGCTCAAACTGGAAAAAAACAAAACAAAACAAAAAAAAACCCCACACACATTTAAGCCCTTCTTTAGCGGGTCTGTAACAGAAAAAGTATTTGCTGTCCAAATCACCAATCACAGTCCAGCAGCGGATTGTGATGCAGTCAACTTAAAATCGCAACTACTGACTTGATAAAAGAAATGGATGGAGAAATAAACAGAGAGAACAAGGGAGAAGCAGAAGATGGCTGGTTGGCTTGAGTGTTAAGTCCAGTTAATTGTCCGATAGTCCCGTGCTACTGCAAGCCCAGCAACTGGAGGCTAGTTTCCCAGAGGCTCAGCTGCAACTGCGGGTCAAAGGTTGGTGGTGTTGTCATGTCCCTGCACCCATTGGCCCAGTAGCCTCCTCCACATTCCCCCTCCAGAGTTGGCGATAGAGCAGTGTACAGTACAGTGGCAGCTCCCTCTGCAGGATTCTGAGGAAGTCAGACACATACAGTACATACATAAATACATACACATGTAAACAAAACAAAAAACAACTGCAAACCAAAGATACATAAAAGGATTTGGACGATGGCAAGTTCAACAAGTTATTGCTGCAACAAACAAAAATATGCCCAACTTTGGTTGTGTGTGTTTGTGTGTGTGTGTGTGTGTAGATGCCAGAGGAGGGCTGATGTCATTGCACATTAGCATCAGTGAAAAGAAGGCTTAGGGTGTGTGCCTGTGTGTTTGTGAGTCTGCATGCATAAGTGTGCGTGAGTGTTAGTGTTGATGCATTTTAACAATGATCTCAGTGTCGGCTGTGAGACCGGGAGCAGGTTTCAGAGCGGAGAGGGGATCGCAACCTGCAAGCATCACCACTACGCTTGGATTCTGTGTGTGTGGACCCCTGTGTGTGTGTGTGCGTGTGTGCGCACTGCAGTACTCCACAATAATTCTAAAGCAGAATTTCATTTGTTCCTGTGAAGGAGTTTTTCTTGTGCTTGCAGGACTAAACTTTTCAGGACAAGCGACAGTGCAGAAACACAAAACTTGTGCATCATTATTCATGCTGCTGCCTGCAGTTTCGAGGTCTGTTCGCACATGGAGGGGTTTGGGCGCTTCCTCGAGCACTTTTTGTGAGAAGAAAATAAAGCAAATCTGTTTCCGTGACAACAGAAGACTCATTTCATTGTTCATTAAGTTTGATTTCTTGCAACTTTTCATTTGCAAAAAAAAGCTCTTTCAGACCTTCGCCTAGTAATTGTATAGTTGACTGTTTTTTTGGGGGGGGGGTTTGATTAAAATCAGTGTCTGCTGGTGTCAAAAGGGCTATTAATCTAATTTAAATTCTTGAGACCGAAGCTCACAGCTCTGGTCATGTGGTGTCATTAACATTTCTTTTCATTTCTTTTGTGTTTTTGCCAAGTTATTATTGTCTGTCCTTTGTGTTTGGATTTTTTAAAACATTTCTCCCACTTTCATCCCTGAGAATGTCAGAAAAACAGCGTTTGACTGCTTCTTACTGAGTAAGAATCAAGCAGAGGATCATTTCTCACATACCTTGTATCGATGATGAGCTTAATAATGAAATGGACCCACTATCACGGCTCCAGACACTAATCAAGGAGGATGTGGGTGCATGACATGAACAAACAAAAACACACAAGTGTTTGTTGGATATATTGTATAGCTGCACTAACACAGAAACAGCCAACACCAGCTTCTCCTCCATCTGCGAGTCCCAACTGATCTACCACGACTTAAAAAAAGAAAACAACACAACAATCTACTGTTTGTTTGAAAGATGAGAAATTTTAAACTTTGAAGCACTCGAAGCGCTGAGAGCGGCCGCATAAAAAAGGCAGAGTGCTCGGAAAAAAAGATGCTGAGCGCTGCGCTTTTTCTCCATGCAGCCACCTGCCACATAAACTCTGTAAGTTATTAAATAATGTATCGCCCTCTGCTGGAAAAACTGCGTACTTACACCATTTTAAATCACTAGTCCAAGCATTTTTTCAGAGCCTTAAACAATTTTGTAACCCACACATTTATAATACTATATACCTGTGGTATGCCAATATTGGCCGATAACATCAGCAAACAGAAAAATCTGCCTGACCCTACTTGAAATTTTGAATAAAAAGCTTTATTGTCAGCCTCATGTGGGGCTACATCCAAGTTCACAGGGTGTTTCTCTACCTCTTTGATTGTGTTTACTAGTTTTGTGATTTTAGATTGAAAAATTATTCTTAACGTTTGTTTTCTCTCTATCTACAGATCTTCCATCCTGCGGCTCTGCACGTACTTAATATTATGGCTTGAGATGAAAAGGTGTTTCATGAGAATCAGAGTTTGTGTGTGTGTGTGTGTGTATGTATGTGTTAATGATTCCGTGTGATTAATGTGTTTGTGTATGTGGGGCAGAATCATCCCAGAGGTTGAGCTCGAAGGCAAATTCCTGTGACAATTGCAGTTTTGGGCTCTGACACGCAAACACGTCTCCTTTCATTAAATCCCAGGGACATTAACAGCAGCCTGCGGCCAACGCTTCAAGCTACACAAGAAACGCTTTAAAATATAACACACTGTGAAGAGCCTGCCTGGCAGCACTTCCTTTTTCAGTGATGTGGATAGACTGTGTGTATGTGTGTACACATGCATTAGTGTCTGTGTTTCATCTTGTGTAATAAAATTGTGAACAATGTCTGCACTCGAGTTTGTAGTTTCAGGTCACTGTGAGCTCTTCAAAGAAAGCTGAACAGTGTGGCAGCAACTGTTCCAGGAGAACAAACAAAAGTTACTGATTCTTCTAAATGTTATACACAGTGGCTGGGGTGAGTGTTTTAGTATTAAAAACAAGCTCATAATCGTCATTAAAGTTTGTAACTTTATGCTGAGGGATTTGGCAGTTTAGTTCATGTTGCAACGTGAAAATTTAGGCTCCCATGTCTGATCTGAAGTTTGGATCTTTTGAAAGTATTTTACAAACCTTGAGAAAACAAAATCATATGCAACAATTCTCCTTCCAGGCATTTGCTTTCCAGTCATTTAGCTAACAAAAACCTTACAGTGAGAACAACAAAATAGACTTTTTGGGAAAAAATATTGTACTTAATCCACATGTCAGCCAAATGTGACTGATTCACATTATGGATCCTACAGGGTTTTCCTATGTAGTGCAATACAGAAGAGTAAACCAAGCACTAGAACTTCAATAGTAACTATGACTATAATGTTGCGAGCATTCACACTGATGAGCGACTCTGTAAACAGTCGTGCAGAGCACACTTTAGAGACCCTGTTAACGCAAAAATGACATTTTTTAAACATATCATCGTCAGCCTTATGTTACGCTATAAGTGTTTAAGCTAATTTGTTGTGTGCCAAGTCATTAGTCAAGACTGAGTGATTAGAGTACGTTAGACCATCAAAAATGTATCTTAAATGCTATCAATTACCTTAAAATTTGGTTTTACTCAACATACATCTGCTGTACAAATCAAGTCATAAGATGCCCACCTGAACTGTTCTTTACAGAGTCCAGGAGGTGACATGAATGTGTTTATTTTTCTTAAACACACGCATTTTCTGTTTCACACG
>JAQFJB010000005.1:16460541-16472713 GCA_029874875.1 Naso minor | reverse complement strand
AACAGCTCTCCAGGTCAGACATTGCTCATCTATCCACACACACACTCACACACACACACACACACACACACACACTCTGCACAGCCTCCACTTGTTGACTCAGAACTCAATTAGCAGCTGATAAAAAGACGCAGCCAGACTGCTGATTCACTTCGACTTTCACAGCTGCTGATGTCTCCAGGCCGCCCGAAGAGATTGACCCACACACATTAATTGTATTACAACCGCCTGCCAGACTAATTTCATCAAGCACCTCTCGCTAACTTACACGCGGTAATCACATTTAATAGTGATCAATGAGGTGGGCAGGGAGATGAAGTGTGGAAGCACACAGGGAAGTAACACAAGCCGCTCTATGAGAGTGAATAAGGATCAGCACCTTACTGAGGAGTGCTTAAAACTCTGCTGACGTGCTCCGGGTCATAACTTGTGATCAATGGTTTGAGCTCTATACTGGACATATGAAGAGGAATCAATTTTAACTGATGAGCTTGATGGATGTTGAGTTAACAGCTGATACAAATGCACGTTAAAATAATGGCAAAATTTGTTTAAGGCAATAAGAGATTGATTTTAGACTATATAAGTATTACATTTTTTTGCATTAATTTGCATTGCATTACACATAAATTTTGACCCAAAAGTTGGGTCGTAAAAATCTTAAAACACCTGGTTGACAAAATTATTACCACTTAAGGTCGACTTGCTCTTTTAATAATGGAGTCTAACGTACAAACCACCTGTTATCCTATGACAGAAGTACCAAACTTAGTCACATAATGAAAACTTATCTATCAGCTGATGGAGACTGGAAGGTAAAAGCTAGTAAATGACATCTTTCACTCAAAGTAAACACTAACATCTGGAAACAGGGTGACATTCCTACAAAGATACATGACAAAATGCTTGAGCAGTCAGATGATGAGAAAGGATGTAAACCAGCCAACAGTAAAGCCAGATTATCTTTGTTATGTGATATTTCACGGCAAAATTTCCTTTTGTATATCAATTACTCACCCTTAGATGCCTTGAATTTCAGTTGTTTTTTTTTTTTCCTTCCAACACATCCTGTTCAATGCTGTGTGTCACGTGCCTGGCCAGGCGCGTTCATGAGAAGCAGAGAAGCACTTCTAATCCACAAGCTTGGCCAGGCACGCGAAACAGCGCATATCGGATGTGTTGGATTTAGTGACTTTCTAGCCGCAATAAAAGTGTTTGGAAGTACTGAGCCTACGACACAATAAGGAAGACTTGGATTATACCACACAAAGCTGTTGAGCGATTTGGATGGATGTTTTTTAGATAGTTTTAATGCTTTTGAGAGTGTAGCTATATGGACTGCCAGCAAAAGTGAGTGGCTTGCGTTTTTTGAAATCACCTATTTACTGTGGAGTACCAAGTTACCAAGGTTTCATACTCATCAATTATTTGTGATAAGATAAAAACTAGAAACAAATGAAATAATCAATTCCATAATACTGTTATTTTTATTTACCATAATAAAGTAAGTAAATAAGCAAAGGCCGGTACACGTACAGTGTCTCAAAGGGTTCTCTGGCCCTGCCCTCGCTCTCCATAAAGACAGGGGAAAAACTTCTCAAAAAAAACAAACACTATGATTGTAAGTCAGAGAAAACATAGAAGAAACCCTCAGGAGAGGCAATTCAGAGAGAGAGACACCCCCTCCTCAGATGTCCAGATGTGCACCGGGAGCCGCGGGTGGGAGGAGGCAGTGGAGTGTACGTGGGCAGATTTGGTAATTGTCATGTCGCCTCAGCTGCAGCCGCCACAGGCTTTCCATGGGGAAAGAAGCCAAAGGCCAGCTTGTAAACATGAAAGTGAAACCTGAGGTTTTTTTGCATGTGTTTGCAGTGGGCGACTGCACACAACATGACATCCTGGATTCACATGCGGAAAGGGGCTTTTAACTCTGTTTTTGACTTAGAGGCATTTGCAGCAAGTGTTACAAATGCCTCGAGAATAATACAATACACTTAAATCAGAAAGCAACAATGCAAGAGTTTTCATGTGGTAAAAAGTTCTGATAAATAAATACATTTGAAGTTTGTCTTTAAATTATAACCGTTGCACCTTTTAAAAATCTATTAAGGGTTTCATTTAGCTGCTGACATGTTACTATAAGTGTCACACAGCTTTACACAACTAATTCATCACTGTAAATTTCCTTTACATGATCACTTATGCACCCAGTTTCTTAATTAGCCTGGCATTCAAATTTTAGACTGTTAAACCTTACAGCAGCTCTGGAAAAAGTCAAATAGTTTCAAAGCCTGAATTTCATTTGAGGTGAGGGACAGACCAGACAGATGCAAAATCATGTTTCATTTTACGTACTCCTGTAGGGATAGCAAGCAGAGCAAAGTGTGAGAGAGTCTATTACTGCATTTTAGAGGTGTTCCAATACAATTTTTTCCGTCCCAATACTGATTCCGATACCCAAACTTGCAGATGGGCCGATACTGAGTACCAATCCGATACCAGCACATAAAAATACAATTCCTTGCACATCTCCTTCGACTTTCCAGTGTAAAATATAGCTGAATATTTTGCGAGCTCTGCCGGCTCTCTCTGCTCCTCTTGTCACTTTTAAAAATGGTGGTCGCAAGTTGCAGCAAAGTGCAACTTCCTCAGTCCTGTTTTAGAGCGGCAAAGAAAAATTGATTTTAGGTATTTAATGTCAGTCAGAGCTCGAATGTCAGTTCATGGCTAATAAGTAACATGGTATCTAACTGGTTCACAGACTGGCTCACTTACCGATAACGATACCAGTATTTCAGCAGTATCAGCAGCATTTTCCAAAACTTGTCTTGGTTTTGGAACAACTCTACTGCATTTCAATAGAAACCATGTTTTTCTTAAGCTTATGGATGTTTAAATATGTCTGTAGACACATTCTTTTGCACATATTTATGTATTATGTATGCATGTACATGCATGTGTTTGTGCTTATATTCTGTAATGTTGGGGGAACGAGTCCATAATGAAATAAATCGCTTCCCCTGGCTGTCTTCAGGGAGTGAATGCCTTTCCATTATTAGATGTAGAATGAGGAGCACTGGGAGGGATATTTGCTTGCACCAATTAAGTCTGTCATTAACTATGTGCAATGTTCTCTTTTTCTCTCTCTCTCTCTCACACACAGTATTTAGCACATTTAATTTAACAATCTGTGAGTCAGTGTGTGTTCCTCTGTTTCTGTCTGAAACCTGTTGTCACTGAGTCACGACTGTGAGGAGGCTCTTGCATCTTGTGCTTTCTCACTTTGTGTCTCCCTCTGCTTCCCTCTCTCTCTGTCTCTCACTCCAGGCTGTGTGTACACAAAGAGACTCTGAGGTGGCGCGTGTGTGTGCGTGTGTGTGTGTGTGTGTGTGTGTGTTTGTGTACGAGTGTTTCTCGGCTTCAAGCCCTTCACCTTCCCCCTCCGTTTAACCCGACAATACTGATGCCTCAGCTCACTCATGCAGTCACACACACACACACACTCACATTTTGTTTTAGGTGATTGTGCCATCTGAATGGAATGCCTGATTATTTATAGTATGACGGTCAGACCACTGCAGCATTGAATACAAAGCTTCGAGTCTCCACTTATATCATCTGGCCTCCCACCTATGAGAAAACGGCAGGTCTTCGCCAACTCTGTTCTTTTAAATTACAGCTGAGGATTTTTGTGTTTGTCTTTATTGAAACTAAATTTGAAGGTAAATATCTGAAACTGCACTGCAACTTTTATTTTCTAGTTTTATCTGTATTCCTCTATTTTTTGGATTCTTCCAAATGCAACCCTTAAACTTGTATTTCAGATAGTTTTTTTATATTGTTTTGTTTTGTCTTTATATTTAATATTCTGTTTTAATGCCTTTAGGCTTTATGTGAAGCATTTTGAATTGCTTTGTTGTTGAAATGAGCTTTACAAATAAACATGCCTTGCTTTGCCTTGTCTTACCTTCACCATCCAACACAAACATACTGGATATGATCTGATGTGATATGATAGGATACAATACCTCGTTCTGAATCTATACACTCTCAGAATCCAAGATGTAGCAGCTACATTGTGATTGTTTTGTTGTTGTGTTCTGTACATGTGACATCTATTGCACGTCTGTCCATCCTAGGGAGAAGGATCCCTCCCCTGCGGTTCTCTCAGAGGTTTCTTATTTTTCCCTGATTCTTTCCACCGATTCAGGGTTTTTTAAGTTTTTCCTCACCCAGTGAGAGGGTCTAAGGACAGAGAATGTCATGTCTGTGCAGCCCCCTGAGACAAATTGTAATTTGTGATTTTGGGCTTATACAAAAATAAGTTTGACTGATTGATACGATAAAATACGATACGGTACAATATGATATGATACAGTACGATACAATATTATATGATACAAGTTGGATACGATACGTTATAATATGATATGATGCAATACAATACAATATACCATAGAATACGATATGGTCTGATACGATACGATACAATATGATACAATTTGATACATTTTAATTGTCCCCTTGGGGAAACTTGTCTTGGACTCCAGTGACCCATTTATCTGCCCTTACAGTTGAATCAGTAAGTGGAAATAGTAAAACAAACAATAATCCACACGATAAAAAAGTGCATATCAGTAAGAATCACAAACCAAATACCCCATATATTGCACCTTACCCATATAAAACACAGCATGAATGAACAGAACATCATTACGTTATTGCACAACCCATACAGCCTCAAGAAATGTGATTTAAAATTTTGACTGAGGTGGGCACAAATGAGTTTTTAAAACGATTCAGTCTGAATTGGGGGACTCAATATCGTCTGCCAGATGGTAAGAGCTCATATTCAGCGTGGAGGATGTGTGACGGGTCAAGCAAGACTCTGTGCTTGTTTGAGTACACACTGCTGCAGAGAGAGGTTACCTGTTCTCCCCATCACCTTCATGGCAGACTGTACCTGGTGGACAAGTTTAGTTTACCACGCCGATGTACCGTATCCTAGGATGCTCTCTGACACAGCTTTATAAAATGAAAACATTACTTTATGATTGACACCAAACACCCTGAGTCTATGAGGGAAAAAACAGTCTTTGCTGTTAATGACAGCACAAATATCAACACGAACCTTCCATCTAAAGAGATTGTCAAGTTGAATACTGCGATACCTGTAGGAGTTAACTTAAACAATGGGGTATGATCCCCCACTCACGGAGGGTCCAACGCCATCTCTTCAGTCTTCTGAACATTAATGATGATGACGTGATTTGCATCACACCTCTGAACAAAAGTTTGTAACTCAGAAAACAGGTAGACCTGAGTGATCACTTTCAGCTAAATTAAGATATTTAAAGTAATTGACCATTTCCAAATTGAACATTAAAAAATGTTTCCCCATTAGTTTCATCTAGTGAAGATGGAAAAGCCTCTAAATCATCATTAAGACCACAACGGGACAATAAGGGTCTTTATTTAAATGCAGGTTAATATGATAATAACTGGTTCATGTTTTCCCGAAGGAAACCTGTAACGATACAATCAAACAGCTGTTTCATTAGAGGCTGTTCATACAGGTAGGACCAGATCCGGAGACAACAGCAAGCTGCACTGCATCACCCCATATTCAAGTCTGGGTTTGCTCGTGTTTACCAGTATTGACTGAACTGTCCACCTGGCCAGAGGGATGGCGGATGTGATTCACGTCTAACGTGGTGTTTCCCTCCCAGTCTGCACTGAAATGCTAATAATGTGCGCTGTTTGGGCTGGAGGGAGTCCATTACGCTGATGGTATCACATTCTGTCCGCCGGGGGACACTCACTGGGGGAATGTAGACTTAAAAGAAGAAAAAGGAAGGAAGAGTGAGACCGAGAGAGGATCGCACGCATATTCTGGGAAAAGTGTGTGTGTGTGTGTTTGTGTGAATGTGCGTGAGCAAGTATTGGTGCTCGGACACAGCAGACACGTGTCACCTCAGCTCCAGTGCCGTCAAGCTAAACTGACATAAACAGCCCCAGGCGGCCCTATCAGAGATGGACTTTACATAACGGCTGAGTCACTCACAATCTATTTTTATGGCTTTGAGGTGTGTGTGAGTGCTCCAGCGCTTCTATCTCACTGAGAGCCAATTTAAGTTTTAGACCTTCAGAACGAGGACATGTTTGTGACGTCAGGTCATCCCGGCCGGGCTTCACTCCCTTCAGGCGCTGCTTCAGGGCTCGGCATGGGCTTTGAGGTTGAGGTTAGATTAGGGAAGGCTAAGGATATCGCACTTTTCAAATTTTTTGTGAGGGAATTGTTCGTTTTCACACGGGTGCAGGAAAGAGCTGATAGGGAAAGAGAGGTGAGAGACAAGGGGGTGAGGTGCAATATTGGGCCGCAGGCATGTGGTGCTGCTGGTAGTGAATGAATAAATCCAAAAAGCACAACAAGTGTGCATTCCAGAGAGAGGAAAACTGGGTGTTTACCTCAACAATACCAACATTAAAGCAGAAAAATGTAGCACACAATGAAGGCAGTTAAAGTCTATCCAGAATATCAGTTTGTCATCTGTCTCTTTGGTTATCAATTGTTAAGACTTAAGAGGTTAATACCAATATCAATATTTTAGAATTCAAAAAATTTTGCTGTTTTATGTATTCAGAAATTGATTTATATTTAATAAAAATGCAAACACTTAATTCTGATCCTTTAAATTTGGTATCAGTCTTGACCTAGATATACAGTCTACGTAAAGGACCATGCCAGTGTCACTACATGTCATTGTCCTTTGTCCACATCAACCACATAAGTTACGTAAAACCTGTTTTTCCCAAAATAGCTTTATCTGTGAGATATGGTGTTTGTTTATATTTTGTCCATATTCAATAAATGTTACAGAAAGTACCTGAGAATGTGTCACGTTAGTTAAAAAAAACCTCTGCGTCAAAATCCTTCTTCATGCTAATATTCCAGCTAGGAAGGCAGCGTTTTCCGGGCGTACTAACTTTCATCTTAATGGCTTCCGGCTCCTCTCTCTGTCTCTCTCGCTCAGCAATTTTTGACCAAATAAATGCAGACATTCTTTAAAGAGAGGTAAATTACTGATACCCTGTTTCAACATGAAAGGCAGTAAATGGGGTTTAAAAATGCAGTCTGAGATTCACTGAAGTATACACGGTTGAATTTTAACAACAAAATGTAGAAGTTTAAGTTCATTTATTTCGAAAGCACAAGTTAAAAAACAGCTGCTGCTGCCAGCCAGGGTCACTAATTAAAAAACATCACAAAACAGGTCAAAAGGTCAATAAGAAACGTCATAAGATAAGAGCACAGGCGGAATCTTTGCTTATGCTCAGAAGTCAAAAATTGGTTGGTATGATTCTTTAGAGTTGACATATGAACTTTTTAATGCCCTCTTGTGGACAACCCCTGTAATGACAACAGTTTGCAAATTTAGTAGTAATAAAGGAATAATTCCATAAATTTGTTATTGATAGAAAATGTTTAGAAATTTGAATCTGATTCCTGATATGCACTAGAGTATGAACAGTGATACAACAACTATGGGATGTATCTCAACTTCACTGGTTCATGTAAGGATTAGAATGCGGAAAAACAACCTATGTCGTAATGTTGAAATAAGTTTATAGTTAGAGGTTATCTCTTGCTCTGTGTCTCAGCTCTCTGCAAGATTTCATTAAACTCACATGTATTTGAGATAACAGCAAACAAATAAACAAACAAAATGTATCAAAAAGGTGACAGTGTTGCTCAAAATCAAAATCAGTACAGGTAACTGTAATTAATAAAATACAAATCACTTCAGTGACCAAACAGCTTGGAGGTTAGCATTGTGGTCCATGGGAGAAGGATATAACTGGAGGGTCTTAAAAGAGACAAATGCACAATTAGAATATTAAAGATGCAACTTCAGTTCAAACTAAGTTATTTACAGGTAAACTAGAGTGAATGTGAACCGCTAAAAAAAAAGTAAATTTTGACTTACAAAAGCTACAAACAGCAGTAGAGGGAAAAATAGCAAATATATACGATAGTGACAAGTACATCGCACTAAAGCTTAATATTACTCATTAGGTTATCAAATCACACAAAGGAGAGGCTAACTAAATACCATCTGGAACAACATCAAACTTGAGAGTGTTTTTAATTATTAGTTTATTTCTATGGGTGTTACCTGGTGAAAAGCAAATTCTCCCACAGGGAAAAGCAACCAGTGAGAACTTCACCACTGCTAACACTGCGGAAAAAGCTGTAACATGTTACATACAGCTGGAAGATTATTATGTTCCAGTCTTTGTATTATTAAGTACCCACTCATACTGAAGTGTCCTTGAAGGAGACACTGACTCTCTTTGCCAGTGATGTTATTCTGTAGTCGTCTCTGAATTCTGACCTCCAAGCAATAAAAGAGATTGTACATAGAATTAAATTGTTAATGTATTAAAATGCTGTAAAACGCTGCTACTTTTAAGTTCAACCTGATTTTTTTGTAATTCAACTCAGAGAGGATATCTTCATCAGGCAAGTATGATAACTCTGTTAATTAACAGTATTCTGAGTAGTATTTGCAGCTGTTTAAAGGACAAATATTGAAAATGTAAATTTTAAAAAGTATGAATTATTCACAGTGAATGCCAAACAAAAGCTTTATTAAATGTGTTTCTTTTACCATCCGTTGTTGATGCAGCTGCCGCTCTGTGACCTTAAACGCCACATCTCAGCAACCCAGCTAGAAAACCCTGACCTTTACATCCTCAAATATGGTTTCATGATGGGGAAAGTTCGCTCATTATTTCTATATTTATGACGGCAGAATGCAGGACTACAGAAATTGTCAGCATGGGTGGGCTTTTCTGTCCACTATAACTTACACACACACACACACGCTTGTTCATGCACACTTTGTCACATAGAGTTTATGAAAATTCTCAGGCCAGAAAAGGTTAACAAATCTGCTCTTCACTGCTGCGAGCTTCAATAATTTACTTTTAGTCTTAAATATTTTATGACATCAATCTCAACTGAACTCGGATCTATCAAGGTGTATTAACATTCAAGCATTCCATAAGAAGCCCTTCTGTCAGCGCCTGCCTGCCTCCCACGCCACATCACAACTGATATTGCACATTGTGACTGTGCGATAAATTCCCTGTATTAGACATATGAGCTATGATTAAAAAAAAGACACCATGAAAATTAGAAAGAATACTTGAAAAATTGAGGCAAAATCGGTTCTCGTGTGTCATTTTGATGCAGTCCTTAATGTGTGTATGATCACAATTGTTCTTTCATTAATTTCTACACTGCCATTTGACAGTTTACACATTTATTTAATGAAGAAAAACATTTTCAATAAACTTGAGTGAATTTCATGCAAAAGCAGACGCACACACAAACACGCACACACACACACACACCTGTCTCCCATGCTGAGTCCCACTGAGCCTTCACTGCTCCACTTTTTTTTTTTTCATCTGTCATTCTGGAGCATGTCAGTGTTCAGCCCCCTCCCACGCTAGCACACACACACACACACGCACACATTGCCTTTCTTCTTTAACAAACTGCGCAAATGTACACAGCCACTCAAACACATTTTTACTTCTTTACACCTTAACACACACATTTACACACAAGCACTTACATTCACTCACACACACACACACACTCTCACACACAATCAAACACAGACAATCCAGGGCACCGGCTGAAACAGACAGAACAGACAGACACCATCAGTTTAAGCAGTTGTCATTTCCCTTTTTTGCTCGCTCTCTCTCATCGTTAGAGTCTGAACTGTCACTTACCATTTATCCATTTATGTGTGTGTGTGCGTGTGTGTGTGTGACAACAGCTAGGTGCACATCTACTTATGGCTGACAGGAATCATTTTGTAGTCCGGTCATAGAGGGCATCTGCCGTCCCACCAGAGTCTTTCATCTCCTCTGCAGGACGGAGAGTCCACACAACAGTTCAGGAGGCTGCGGGGTTCTTCCTCATGGATGCATCCAGCATTTAGGCTGCTTATGGGTTTTTAAATAGAAGAGTGTGGCGCCCATAGCTCAAAATAAGACGGTTTAAAAATTTTAAGCTTAAACCAGCACTCGCTGTGTGAATTTAGGGAGATGCTTGGCTGTTTAAATCCTCTGGGGTGCTTATAGGTGTAGTGATGTGGAGTTCCACAAAAAGGTGGCTGAACTACACGGTGAGCTGCAGTCAGTAATCAGCAATCTGTTATATTATATAGAAGACTGAGTCATGCTTTTCCCTCTGCAAAAAAAAAAAAAATCTTTGTGTTCAATCAAGCTGTGTTATATAAATTTAGATCATAAAGTGTAACAGGAACCTAAAAAGACAAGTCAACCCAAATAACGACATTGATAAATTGGGTTTTGGTGTGCATCCCCCTCCCTTAATTCCTGCCTTAATGCCTAAAATCCCTTAAAAAGGCATCATGTCCTTGATGTGTCCTTCACATTATCCACTTTAAAATGTGCAGGGTTTGTTAATTTCTCTTGGTTTGAGGTGGTCGGAGATGGAGACAGAACGCTTATTTGGACCTAGATGAAAAATGGCAGTCATACCTCACATGTTTAATGGCTTTATGAGCCATGTGACAGCGTGTAGACATTGGGGGCCAACGTGCTTGCAATATTGAGAAGTCCCTCTCAAGCATGGCCAATAGATATCTCCTAGTGTGTGTGTGTGTGTGTGTGTGTGTGAAAGTAAATCTAAGAGCATCCTCCTACTCTAAGATTGGACGTAGCGTGTTAAACAAGCTCACTAATGTCATGAGGAAAATAAACGCGCTATGCGTAAAAGCATTAGCGGCGTATTTGTGATAAGGAGTCCAAAACATGGCACAAGGCAGATTAGGAATAAGACGCACGGGAGCCAATAGAGATAATCCCGTTATCTCGTTGGACGTAAAATGCCAATGTGGAAGCATCTTCAGAGACCAAGATGAACTGAGCGTGAACTGGCGCTGCAGATGAACGGAGAGAGGAGGATGAGGAGGGAGCAAAACAATACTGAAAACCTGATGTAAACACTGTTGTTCTTGACCTTATGGGACACCCACGCCGTTTACCGCAATGTCACCGGCGGTCTTCATACTACCCAATTAGGGCACACACACGCGCGCCCGCACCGTCTCCCGTTTGCCACCAGTTCGATATCCTCCTGATGACATTGTATCACCTTTGAGAAGTCACTGGGTCTGTGATACCGAAGCCGGCGTGGATGAGTGATCACTGCCAGGTTGAACAGAATGGAAATTTGGGGCTCTGCTCATTTTAGGGGGTTTGGGATCCCGGCTGCCGGTGGAGACGCACTTAGGCATCACCTCCTCATCAGAGCGCATTTAACATTACGCACGACACGGATGCAAGCGTGTACACAGACACACACACACACACAAACACACAGAGGGGCACACGCACCCACACACACGTACACACATACACCGACAGATAACCTAGAAACACGCATATGCAACAACAACAAAAGGAAGACAGCGGACTTACGGGATGACCCTGGGCTCTGCGGGCTCCTCCGTGTGCCCCATTGTGAAATCCCTGTTATTCCCGTTTTAACGGAATCCTCAAATGCCGTGGTCGCAGTCCACGTCTCTGCAAATGTACCAAAGGATCACATAGAGGATGAGGAGTATGGCGAAGATGAAGAGCGCTACTAGGATGGCCTTGGTCACCGGAGAGATGAGCGACTGCATGTCCGGAGCAGAGCCGGGCAGAGCGGCGTGGGGCTCCGCGTCCGTCCGTCCGTCCTCAGTCTGCTGTCTCTCTCACTCTCCACCTCTTCTCACCGCCGCTCTGGTAGCAACTGTTGAGGACGGAGCCCGGGGCTTTGTCGTGCGCGAACACACACATTAAAAGCCTGACGCGCATGCACACGCACTCCGCGACGCGAATTTATGCCGGCGAGCCAGGCGCGCAACGCGTGGGGGGCTTCCCTAAAAGCGACGGAGGAGTGGGCTGTCTGTCCCCAGATCCACTCTCTCCGGCTGTCTGTCGCACGTCAGAGGAGACAGAGACAGATGAGAGAGGAGTGACAACAGCCGCTGCTCGTTAGAATAATGTTGCGCTACAAAAGCACGATGAAATTCAGCAGGTGGAGGTTTAGATTTAATCCAAAAGAGACGTTTCTAGA
>JAQFJB010000005.1:16364252-16383360 GCA_029874875.1 Naso minor | reverse complement strand
ACATCCAGACTGCAGACATGCAAATGTGTTACATGTGAAAAAAAACTAGTGAGTCTGCAGAAAAAACTTGAATGCATAATCACTGAACACTGAACACTGAATCATTGGTGTGAGCTGCCACGTTGCCCTCAGCTCAACTTAGCCATGTTTCCTTTTAGGGTTTTGTTCGCAAACGGCAGGGAGAGAGTGTGTACAACATTAACAACATCGTCATCCCCATGTCAGCAGCTAAAGTGGAAAAGCTGCAGTACAAAGACATCCTGACCCCCAGGTATGAAACAAAGCTGCCTGTGAGGGAGATGAATAGAATTCCTCAGGTTCTGGTTTTGCACAGTATGTTGGTCCATGAGTTTCTAACAAACCGAACGGCCACATAATAAACCTAACTGATTGTAACAGCACGTGAAATTCTGTCTCTAAATCATTATTCAGTACATAAATACTAGAAGTCAGTTTTTTGGGTGCAAGAAAAGGAATGTTACAACATGAGCTACAAAACTGTCAAACAGGAAAAGAATTATTAGACACAAATCAGCTTGCAAAAAGTGAAATTGTCACTTAAAGTTGGTGCAGCCAGTTTGGATTTTGCAAAATGTGTAAATGTATCCAAAGTGTTTGTAATTATTGTGGCTGTAAGTGTTGAACACTTTGTTAGAATAAGTGTTAAATAGCTCTACGTGCTGTCAGCCATCACTGAAATGAGTTTAGTCAGTAATGTGGGTCTCCCAGTCTCTGCGTTCTGCAGTAAACAGAAAATACACTTCTGGAATCCTCTCTGCTGATTGGGCGAGAGTGGAAGCGGGACACCAGAAAATGTCTTTACTAAACACTGCAAAGCAGAGAAACACTCTGTATCCTGTGAGTGATGCCTGTCTGAATGTAGAGCTACTTAACACTTAACTGAAAGTTTTGGGGGCAAAATGTAAACACCACCTACAGCACCTTAAATTACATTCTGTTAGAAAACTGATGCTTGATTTTTGTCTTGTACTAAATTTTTGGCATGTTAGATGCTCATCTGATACATTATAATAAAGATTAAAATTAACACACTTCTTATATGTGGAAAAAAAATTGTAATAGAAAGACACTGTGCAGCGTGTCCACCATTTTTGTCTGTGGCCTCACAAAATGTGTCTGTCTTTGCAGTTGGCGGCTGGTCGACACGTCTCCTCCGATGAACACAGAGAAGGTGCAGGACAATGAAGGAGGGCAGGTAGTGCCTCGTCCCTGTTTGCATGAGCTCTTTATTGTGATTTGTGAGGGAAATATCATCCTTACTTGTGTGTGTGTGTGTTTCAGGTGGAGGATCTTGCTGATGAAGTGTTCGCTCAGAGACACCTGGCCTTAGAGCAGAGAGAGAAATTGCGCTGGGGCTCCTGGGGGAAGAGAAAATGTTGCAGGCATCCTAAAAGGTGGAAACACACAAACACGCGCATACACACACAAAAAATAAAGACACACACAGGCTCACAAATGCAGCTGTTTCATTTAAACAGTTTTAAAACAGGTGGCGGCATAATTCAAGTTGAGCTACATGCATCTGGTGGGTTGTTTTCAACATGACAAAGGTCCAGCAGAGTTCGACATATTTCATGCTTTTACGTACGAGAATCTGAAAACAAAGAGATTAATTTTAACAACTGGATTAACTCATAAACTCGCTGTCTGTGTTAGCTGTGCAGCGCAGCTATTGCTGACTCATGTGCTGTAAATGTACCCCGTGTGAAAGCGGAATGTTGAATCATTTCTCATGGGGTATGTTTGTTTTCTCTCTCCAAATCTGGCAGCAGGTTGTCGGGCAGCAGGGGCAGGATGTGCACATCAGGAGAGGAGAGCTCTGTGGAGCTGAGTTGTGCTCAGCTGGATACTGATGAACAGCAAAGCCCAGAGGAGCGGCTGGTAAGATCAAAAGCACCACAGCTGAAACTCAAAGTCCCTCAGACGCCCTCTGAATATCTGAGCGTGATGATCCAGGTGTCATACAAGGAAACTCGGCTGTTATATTTTTTTCAGCCTTAAAGTACAATTTTAATATCAGCATTTATCAGAGAACAAATGCTGATACCGATATATATACCAATATATCAGCAATAGGCTCATATCAACCGATAATATCAGTAAACCGATATATCAGTTGGCTCTAGTTGACATCACACTGTTGATTCTCAACTGACATTGGTAAATAGTCAACTTCGAAGATGTTGACACAATGCACACATAGTTGAATATCAGTTAATAAGCTGTTGTAACAAAACATATTGACAGTCAACAAGCACTTTTGTTGAATATTAACTGACACACTGTTGACATGCAACTGAATATCTACTGATAACTTGTAGAGTGTCAACAGGCAGACTATTAAAATAAAGTGTTACCCAAATGTAAAGTAACATCAATGAGAAACTTCTTAAAAGGCTGTGTGTCCAGCAGTTTAACACAATTTGAGTTTTAACACCGATGTCAGCTGGAGGCTCATGAAACAGGCTTTTCACCGGAGACAAAAACTTTCTCCCACTGGACTGCCATCACACAGACAAAGAAAAATCAACATAAAGAAATTCAGTTCTTTATGGACAGGCGGACAGACAAAATTATGAAAAATGGCCAGAAAGGGAAAAACGAGTCGACTAAAAAGTGAAATGTGTTTTTAAATCACTGTAAAGAAGAAACTGAGAATTATGTTGCCTTTAAACGGTCATTTCTCAGCCCTGCTAGGATATTTTCTGTAACATTCCAGTCAAAGATAAGGCTGCTATTTGTATTTCAGAAGAGCGAGGATGAGTATAGAGTGGCAAAAATGGGTTGCAGACGAATCAATACCCTTTCCCCGTCCTATTGTGTGAGTTATAGAGCCTAGACGGATCCTCGAGAGCCTCTGCAGACACTTGTCTCCACTCGGCTCTAGTTGCATGATTGCTCTTTGCCACTTTGCTTTGATTGGAGAAGGAATGAGTTGCCACTGAAGCAGACTGTCCTAATCAACCTTCTGTACATCGCAAATATCCCCTGTTTCACTCTTTTGCACTTGTTATGCACTTCAGCATTCTTACAAACCCTGATTGAAGCACAATCTGTGATTTTTTTTATTTATTTATTTTTTAAACAGGCATTAGAGTCACGCACAACTATGATACAGCCTTCAGAGTCTAAACTCAGTAAGAGGACTGATACGTGAAGAACAGTTAATTGGATTTTAGAAGACATTGTATATTTTAATTAGTGGCGCACCTTACAAGGTTATTAAATTTCAGGGAAATGCAAGACTCACAACATAATTAATTTATTGATAAATGTGGTGTGTTGTCATCTGTCTTCCCATAGAGAGTTGTTTATACTTTAGTGATGTGAACTGAACTAAGCTCGTACCGGTTATCAGCGATTAAATGGACGGATAACAATTGTTTTTTCCAAAAACAATAAGATCGCCTACTCAGGCACCTTTAACTGACTCACTGTCATAAGACGTAATGAAAAATAATCTCTATAATTTGCACCCTAGCCCGTGCATTTAGAGACCGTCTGCACTGTGCAGAGCAGCTAGCAAGTAGTTTGAAGTGTGTGCTCCATATGAATAGGCCTATAATGTTATGAATATGATTTTAGTTGTGATATTAAATACAACACAAGATAATGTTAAACATAACATGACGTGATGTCACACTGGGTTGAAGTGCCCCTCGTGCAGAAAAGACACCGACACACTCCAACACACAAATGTTTGTCCTCATGAGTGACCTCACCCAGAACCGAAAGTAGGATACAGTGCAGTTCTGCATCAGAGAATGAGAGAGAGGTGAGCTGGGTGAGCTACACTGACTCTGTTTTTTTTTTTAAGATATTTTTACAGAAGCGGTCTGTGCTTTCAAGGCATTAAAGACACAAAAATCAGGCAGGAATTATTTTCAGCTTTATGTCCGTTAGTGTTTTTGTAAATTGGCCCAGCCAAATAATAAACCCTGACACGGCGGCTGCTGCACACCGCCGCATTTTTCATCACAGGTGCAGCAGTAAAATCCTCTTTCTGCACAAAACACTGATTTAAAGTTCTCCCTGCCGTGCAGTGATGTAACTCCTCCTATCCCCTCGCAGATTCGATGATCTTTGTTCAGCATGACTGGATGATCTAAAAGTAGAGCCGATTGTCCAACCCTAAACTGAACTTTTTTTGCAAACATTATTGCATCTTACATATATTGACTTTTTTTAAAAGGAAAAGAGGAGTAAACAAAGTTCTACAGACTGTCAGGTCACTTGTTGATCGGACAGTTTTGATGATTGACATCAGTCATTTTCTAGCCATCATCAGGACCGACGTGTGTAAAACTATGCAGCATTTCAATGTGTTTTATGTTCTTTGGAGTTGTAAAGAGCTCATGAAAAATACAACTGTTTTTAAAGATTATTGAAGTGTTTTTGTTATTATTTGACTCCATGTTGGAGGTAGATGCAGCAAAATGGAAAACAGGCGTCTTCAGACAAGTTTACTGTCACACACTGACGTGAAGTATGTTAGTGGGATACAAGCACGGCAGTTTTTACATTTTATGATCTATTAATCAAATGAATTCCCTCCCTGACATACATAGCCTACTTGTTGCCATGGCAGCCAAATGATTTGCATAAATATATGCATGGCTTATAGAGATCAATTATGAGATCGCCTCCTGAATGTACTTCACAATCAGTGGATGGATTTATTAGCACTTAAGCTTTTGAAACGGTGCTAAAATCACTGATCTGCTGTCATGAAATGCTGTTGTTAGTTTGTTTGCTTTCACAACACAAACTGTGCAGAGTCTGCCTGGAGCGGACTGAGACTGAAAAGGTGGGTTTCAGTCCGATGATTTGGTCTAAAAGCACCTTAAAACATGCGACTTGGTCAAAAGTGCTGTACAGATAAAGCTTATTAAATATATCATCTGATAGAAGTGTGCAGTATGCACAGAACTTGTAAATTCCCTCGGTTACATCATATCTCCTCTGTCCAGCAGCCTCGGGCACCCTGGGAGCGACGAGTGTTTCCTTTGGATGAGGAAGACGAAGCATCCCTGCTCTCTGATGACCAAGAAAAAGTCCCATCAGAGGGGTCAGACTGCTGCAGCTCCACTTTAAAGAACTACAACTCCCATCTCTCCCCAGCTCGGTCCTCTTGTGCTACACTGTCACCTGGTGGCCAAAGCCACAGTGCTGCACCCAGTGGCAGCTGAGAGCAGTGCCTTATTTTTTAATATGTAAGTTGGGAAATAAAGTGAACTCTATTTAGAAGTATGTTCATATGTAGTGCTTAGAAATGCAGATTGTGTGCCTAAGAGATATTGGTGGAATTTAAAAAATACCATTGAAATTAATACCATCATATTTTTTTTCTAAATTGCTTAGTTTCTTCTTTTAAAAATAGTTAAATAAGTCAGTTGTTTATGTTTATGAACAAGACAGTTTTCAGATGAACAATTATTTGGTTGTGTGTTCTACAGTGAGTTGGTTATTAAATAAGATTTTCATTCATTTATTTAGTCGTTTATTGAATTATCTGTCGTTAATTTGGCTGGCCAATAAGTAATTTATAGAACATTTTTATTAATGTGTTAATTGATCTCTGTTGATTGTACGTTGATTCATTAATTGATGCAGTAATCATGAACAAATTCATCATTAATTCATTCACTTACTCATTCATTCATTCCATTTATTTTAAGTCAAATAGGTGTTCAGTCTGGAGGAAAGATTGGAGATCTTAAACATTTCGAGCCCATGAGTGTTTTTGAAAGTTACCCAAATGGTTTTAATGGTCAATTAGGCTAAATTAATTAATAATTGTTGTTCTGTATTTATGTCTTCTCCAGAATTCCTCACGTGTGGGACCACGAGGAGAAAACATGCCCTAGGAACTGTTATTGGGATACTTAATGCATTCCATGACTGCAGTGACCTGATGTCATGCGTAATGCTTTAAATTGTTTATATAGTGTCTTATAACGTTTCACAATAGTTTGAACTGACTACTGTTGCTTCTTTTACACTTTCAGGTTTTATTTAGGTACTGTATGTAAAGAAATATGTGCAGCACAACTCCATCGTAGCCGCAGCTTTGTGTGCTGTTTTAGATGTCACATGCTATTTATTTCCACAGTTGTTTTGAAAGGTCTGTATCTGTATAAAAAGACTTTAGTACATACATATGTATATACTATTTATCACTTTGATCTGATTTACTTGTGCTTTTGATTATTTGTTCGTGTATGT
Source organism: Naso minor (assembly GCA_029874875.1). Classification (NCBI taxonomy): domain Eukaryota; kingdom Metazoa; phylum Chordata; class Actinopteri; order Acanthuriformes; family Acanthuridae; genus Naso; species Naso minor. The sequence continues at coordinate 16,377,114 of JAQFJB010000005.1, read as the reverse complement.
TAATGTCTTTTTGGTATATTTTTTATGAAGAAAGAAAATTTGTTAGTAAACCTTAGAAAGCATAATTTAGTGGTGGTTGTCATACTTTGCCTGATGGAACATATTCTCAAGACTTATGATAATGAATTAAAATGCAAAGAAGCACAAGGCACATGGCGGAGCATACATTCAAAGCATATATCCTGTCCCCTACTGTTGCACTGAGGCCACTGCAACTCACAGCACAGGGATTCTCTCTTATTTCAAATTAAACAGAGGAATCTTTGCTACATCTCACAGCAGGTTAAGTGTGTAGAAAGTTGATAATTTTATCTTAAAGCAGGAATGCAAGAATGAACAAGAGGAACTTTGGAATGTAAGAATGTAGGTCAATACACAGAAAATCTAAAACCAAAATAGCTCCTAATAATTTTACTTGATGTTCCTTCAGAAACGAAGAGCGTATGAAAATGTGCACTTTATGTAAGAGTGGCACAATAATTTGAATTTAATCAAAAATCGCAACATGAACTACTGCAGTATTCAAACACTGTGGTGATACAGAGTTGTCCTGGACTGCATCATGTTCCACATACCTGTGAAAACATCTTTGTTTGGTTTAGATCCCTGCAAACCGCTCTAAAGTGATTTTAATGTGTGTTAAACAGGGACAAAAGGGAGCGCACAAACAATGAAAACCTGTTCAGCTGCGTGTTTAAAGCAACTTACAAAGACGGCAACAACATTTGCATCAATTATGATTGATACGTCGGGGTTAACTCAAGCAGCCTATTCTACATAACGTTTATATTTTCTGCTTTTTCTGCATTCCGTATACTGTTCATGTGTTTCCTTGTTTTTGGTGTATTTAATCGAGCGGCATTTTATGGATAATACCTTGTATTTTTGAAAATTTCATCTTGTTTTCTCAGTGACTAACATTCTGAATGCATGGAACATCCTGCACATAAGCAGCTATTTACACTCATTGTTTACAAAGCTGATGAAGGCTATTGGCTGAAATGCGTTTGTTGCTGGTACTGCTGCTTCTGCTCGCTCAGGTTAAATATGTAAATATGTTTTTCAATGAAAATGAGAATTATGATGTAAAAAAATCATTCCCTTTGATATCGAAAACCAAATCACAATATCATTCCCAATAATTGCAATTAGATTTTTTTTTTCAAAATGGTGCAACCCTACATTAAGTGATCATCAGTCAGAAGTTCTATGGCTTTTATTTCAGTCATGTGAAATAATCTGCTAATTCAACCGCATGTCCTTAACTTCTCGGTAAAGGCGGCTAACACTGGAAGGACAAACTAATATGAGGTCATTTCAGTCGTTTGAATGATTAACATTCATGGAGGTCACGGCTTTTAGAGTCTTAATCCCACTGAAACAGTTCACAGCTACCAGGAAGTCTAATGGGCAGATGGTCAAGGTCATCCCTGTCATTCACGTGTATGTATGTGTGTCAGCTGCTTTATGCCAGATATGAGAGACAGGGTGTCCAGAATTAGAAACTCTGTCACATGAAATTAATTTACAGATGGTAATTATCTGATTCCAGGTTGGCAGAGGTGAATAGGATTTTGCTGTTTAATGAGTTTTCCACTTCCTTTGCTTCAGATGTTTGCTGAGGCAAATCTTTGTTTTGGTTCTTTTTTTTAAACAAGATCCCCCTCTTTGGCAATATTACATGTATTTTCTGGGTTACTTGAAAGCAGAATTTTTAAATAAAAATATGTGTATATGAAAGTAAAATGCACAATATCACAGAACTGCCAATATATTTATGAACACAAGGATTCCTCCACCTCCTCCTTCATTAGGACTAATACAAAAAGCTGTGTGCTATTTTTCCACTTACACTTTAAGCTAGTTGCTTTTTTGGTCAGGTGCTTTTACCAAGAGACCTCCTCGTCTTTTCTTTAAAAATGAAGGAAAGCTAACAGTCACAGCTCCTGCAGGATGTGTAACTCTGCACAGTAATATTTGTTATCCTGGTAACTGACATTCAAGCTGTGCCTCTGGTGGCCACATGGGGGCCATATTGCTCTGTAGAGGCCAGCTTCAGTCGCTGAAGTAGAATCCCTCCAGCAACTTTTGTTTAATAAGTCAGTAAAGACGTCTTCCTTCAAAACAGACCAAGAATACACAGTGTAGGTGTTATGGACACAGTGAGGTGCAGTATTCTGTTAAATTGTATTTTTATGTGGTTGTAACTGCAGCAGTTGCGCTCTGGAGGGCGCTCAAACACGTTCAAGAACATTTTGAACAACCACACATGAGATGTAGCCTAATGTAAAGTAATGTAACATAATAACTGATATATTGTTCTGTAAACACTGAATAATAATCTAACTGCGAAGTACTGGGATTTTGACATTTGAATGCATGATTCTGCATGTCTTTATTCATAACCTACACTTAACGATATAAAGAACGAAGAAAATCTTGTTTTCAGCACTGCAATGGCACCTGACCAGTTAGGATTTAATTCCAATGAAAACTGTTGAGTGAGGAAGGTCTTCTGGTAAGACAGGCTGCTGCTGCTTTTAAAAACAAACAAACAAACAAACAAACAAACAAAAACTCTGAGAGCCTTTGAATACGTTACACAGCAGCCTAGCATTAGCTTCCCGGAGGTGGCAAAAGAAAATCTAGCAGACATAAACTAAAACTTTTACAACTGGTTATTTAGATGACAATATGTTTTGGGGGTTTGCAGTGTACAGGCTTTATAACATAATTTGATTTATGACACCTGTGTTTTTGAAGAGGCTGGGAGGGGCACCATTCACTGCAAAGATAGTCAACAACTCAACTGGTACATTAAAATCCTAGTTACTTTTTGTAGCAACTTAAATTGTTTTATCCAAAAGAAAAGGTGGAGCTGGGTGGAGCGTGCTCATTTTTAATGCTTGCAACAGGTCAGATTATAACATTATTTATAAAGACAAAAGTTAAATGCCTGTGAAGTGATTTGGTGGAGAATGAGGCTAAAGATCAGGTCTGAAACAACATTAGCTGACATTAGCTCTGCTGTAAGCATAAATGGTTCATCTCTGTTCTTAAACCCTCGTTTGGATAAGAAGAAACCACCAAACCCAGACATATATGAAAAATCGAATTAAATTATCTCAAAATTTAAATAAATCTAAACAACTTCTGTAGTTCTTCCTCTACATTTAGCCTAATCCCTCAAAAACAGGTTGAGCGCAACACCGTACGTTCTACAGCGCACTGTGACATTGCCATGGTTTCGACTATTCCCGTCATTACGGTAAATGCAGGCTGCGCAGCCTGTGAGTCCGGCGGACCGGGAGTTGCACTGAAAGACACTGCGCCGAACAGGTAAAGAAAATCTTCTTTATTCCCGCAACAGTGTGATAATACATCTAACGAATGTGTTTGTATGGCGACGAGTGAACTGCAGCTCGCTGCACTGGCGGTCAGGGGGAGAATTTTGCACGACAGTGAATTAGCATTTCAACAAGCACTGGAGCAGAAATGATGAGGTGCCCCTGTCTGTGTGGATGGAGAAAGGACGCATTGTTCGTCTACAGGAGAACTGGGTCTGGGTTCTTATCCGTCCGTGCCGTCTCATCTCTGTTTCCGGCCAGGTTTCAAAGAGCAGCGTTGCGGAATTAACGTTAGTCTGATGAGAAATCACAGCTGAGCAACAGATCAGGCACCCAAGTCTCTCAGATAGGTGAGCCTTACTAATTGCCTCAGCCATTGGTCCAATTAGGCAGTTAAATGCTTGTTTTTGCCGGCTTGAGAGGATAATGTCTGCATTGTGCTACATAAAGGCTCAACCTATTGCGGTCACTGCGGGAACTTGCCTTGCTGCGGTGGTAATGCACGGTCACTAGGCTATGGCAAGCCACAACATGAGGTCACTGGGAAAAAAATACTGGGAATAAAATCCTGTGGAGGCGTAATGGTGGTTAGAATCTGAGCTGAACTGACTGATGAGAGAAAAAGAGAGAGGGGTGCAAAATACAGGTGCTGAGTCATTTTGGCTGCTTCTTCCAGATCGATTACACAAATTAAAGCCTTATGTATATATATGCATGTGTGTTATTGTCATTATTGCATATTTTAATGTGCTTTGATTCCATCTGGAGTCATAGGTGATCTGGTCACATCAAGATCTGATCTCTCCATGAACCTGCTTCATCATACACCCGGCACTGCAAATGCAGCTAAAGCAGTCTGGGCTGTGTCACACCTCAGAGATCCTTTTGCCTCCTGCTGATTGGATATTAAATTATAAGCTTAAACGTTATAGATGTCTTATACAACTGTGGGGCTTCGATCAAGCGTCATTTACATACAAGGGCCGGCTATTGATTTCCCCCCTGTCGTGTCCACTTTCCAGAAGTGAGTGCTGATACATGTAAATGCCTGATGCATTCAGGATGAGGCAGCAGCTCGGAGCTCCTCCCCGCTCAGTGATGGGGCTCATAGGTTTCTCCTGGAAGATCAGACTGGTAGTCGGTCCATTTCTGTCGTATAGCTTGGTTCTGCTTTTTGCTTTGTGCAAGCGCTCAGCTGTGCACTGACAGGATTCTTTGCTCCTTGTCAGACTGTACAGAAGGACAGATGAGAGGCTGCGCAAACATCTGGGAGATTCATCACAGCGGACGCCTGTAATTTATGCGTGTCTTTGTGGAAACATGGATATGTATCTTCTGCACGGTCTAATAATTTCTCAGTGGTCCACATATCACGGCAGTCTTTGTTTTTCATGTTCTTTAAACAAACAAAAAGTGTAGGTTGTTGTTTCTGACCTCTGAAGTGCATCAGCGCTGGTGTCTTGTGTTTGCATCTCCGATTGTTGTTGTATTTACTCATGGTTGCAAACACAACAGATTATAGTGGTTGATATTTTATATAGATTTTAGAAGATTCAGCGGAAGTCACAAGGTAGTCAGGTTATGTTTACAGGTTGTGTTGGTGTTTTGATGGTAGAGTCGTACCGATTCCGTCACCAGTATCAGGAAATGCCTCCAATACTGCACCAATAGTTTTTAATTAATATTATTATTATTATTTACAAGCTAATTTTAAGAGCTAATTTGATGTCAGTGGATCTTTATCAGGTATTCCTCATGCAACATCATTTGAAATTGCAGACATGAAGGTGATGCATGGGTGGTCCAAACCTTAGCTAATGAATCACTGCCTGTGTAGTGTGTGGTCGATACAGTCGGAGGTTGGATGTCAGTCACATATCGAAATGTTTTTCTCCAATGGGAAGATTTCAGCTGTGTGCAGCTGCAGCTCATGAACTCAGCTTGCACAGTGGAGGTCAGGGTGGATGCAGATGTACTGCCTGAGATTTTATGTGAACGAATCAGCTCTTGGTGAGCATCTAACTTAGCCTGTGGTTTTGCTTTAAATAGGATAATAAAACAGGTTAGAGCTGGAGTCTGTCCTTGAACTATGAATTCAAACTAGAGCTGTTCCGATAAGGACACCAGGATCGGAAGATGAATCCAATACTGCCGAAAAAGCTGGTATCAGTATCGGCAAGTGTTGTTGTTTTGAAGTTTGAATTGACCAGAATAAACATATCAGTCAATCAAATAAGAATCAATCAAGTATGCCAGTCTGTGCATTGATCTGATACCATGTGATTTATTAGCTGTGAAATGGTTCCCAGTTAGCTTAGTAGCTTTGACTGACGTTACATACCTAAAGTCAGTTCTTCTCTGCTGCTCTGAAACGGTTCACAGAAAGTTGTGCTGCACTGCGCTGTGTCTATTTTTAAGATGAGTGAAAAAGAACGGAGAGAGTCGACGGAGCTGGCAAAATGTCCACATTTGGCAATTTTCTTTCACCAGACAGTCCCACCCACCAGTAAAAAGGAAGGCAAGGAATTAGATTTCCCTTGATTTTAGTTTGTAAATTGATGTTCCACTACTGTTTTATTTAAATCTGTTTACTAAATTATGATTACACTTTAAACTTTAAAGAAGTTATTTGTTTATGCGCTGCATTATACACAAGTTTGGGCATCGGAATTGGTATCAGGAAGTTAAAAATTGTATTGGAACATCTCTAATTCAAAAAAAGAAATAAAAATTGACAAAGTAAAGAACAAAATGACAAAAAGACAAAAAGTACAGTCTCAATACAGAAAATCTTCTCTGAGTTGTCACAAAAAAGGCAACTAGGAGCAGTGACTGAGCAGAAAAGGGAGAAATGGAGGTGGAATTAAGACAGAAGAGCTTAGAAAAAGGAAAAAAAGTCTGAAAATGTGTATTTACTTTAAAAGAAAACAATTCAGTTGATTATTTTACTGCTAACAAGCAAAGGGAGACTAGTTCTAGAGATTAAATGAACCTCATTTGTGCCATTTAAAATCCTGGTTGCCCCAATTTTAGACCCCCAGGGAGACGGGCCAACTCCCACAGACACAAAGTTACAAAAAATCAAGACAGACAGACAGACAGTAAATCGGAACTGTTTTTTGATCTCCACCTCCAATAGTAAGTATTATATAAACGTTTCAGTGGACCTACTGTAAGGTGGAAACATCTGAGACTGAAGACATTTCACATTACCTGCTTTAGAAATCTACATGTAAATTTTGGGCTGGATTGGAGGACAGTTTCAACACAAAGGCATAAAAAAGAGAAAAAGACAGTGAACATCCATGTTGTTGCAGTATCAGGTACAATTGTCCATTGAACTGAAGATCTAGTGGATGTAGACTGTGGATAAGAAGATCTGAGAAGATTGTTTGGATAATCAGGTTGAACTGAGGGTACTATGTTGGCTCTTCACCTGTTAATTTCCTTAATGGTTTCCATTGTACTCTAATGTTATGTCTAATCTCTTTAACATTTACAGAATGTGTAGAATTGGTAGGATTGAATTGGCAACGACCCAGACTGTAATAAGAAATTCCTTTAAATTCCTTTAAATATTACTGCTCCAGCATGTAAAGGAAACATTCACTGAATTGACTGTTGTCAGTGCGTTGAACACAGTTGACTGTGCCAGCATTGGGAGCGCAGCTGCAGGCCAGTTCACACTCATGTGGTGCCACTTACTGTTGGTCAGATTTACATAAACTCTGTTTGTCAGTGAGACAGCCTAATCCTGATGCCTACAAAGATACTTAGTCAGCTGGGCACACACACACACAGACACGCACACTCAGTCCTCATTTGTCACATTCAACAACTGACGCAGTACTGTGTGTGTGTGTGTGTGTGTGTGTGTGCGTGTGTGTGTGTGTGTGTTTGTTTGTGTGAGACAGAGAATGTGGGAAGGCTCTTTGTACAAAGAACACACACACTACACCGGCATGTCTGCCAGTTAGCTGCCAATCTCGCGGCCTCTCTCTCCGCCTAAGTGAAGTTCTTAAGGTGTTTTGGGAGATTAGCTGTTGGTCAACCTGCTTTGATTATAAAGTGGTGAGAAGACGATCCTATGCTCTTTGCTACTGCTCAGCCTGGGCTAATATCTTTATTTTCGTTATTGATTGTTGCCTTGAGCCGTTGTTTTAGTTTCCAAAAATGTGTAAATGAAATACACCGCATTCAGTTTTCTGAAATCTTTGAATTTCTGTCTTTTTTTTGGTCCTGGAAACAACAATCCTAAACTCAAAGATATTCAGTTTACTGTCACATAAGACAAGGAATAAAAGAAGCAGATCCTAATTTGTCACATCAGAATTAGGCCATGTTTGACTTTTCTTCTTGAAAAATTAATTTATATTAGAAATTTTGTTACTATTTGAAATTTTTAAAACTAGTCTCTTATGGAGGAAACCTGCTTGGAGTGGGGGAGGGATTCAGAATTGAGATGCCATACTTTTGAACAGTAAACACTAAAAATGCCTTCTGCATCATCAGTTTTCTTGCAAAGGTGTTGTTGGCTTTCCCAAGTCTTTCTTGCCAGGTGCCATTTTCTTTAATAAAATGTTGGGGGAAAATCAAAGCAAAAATAAAACTAGTCACTCACACAAAACTTGTCAGTTTTGCTGTAGCACATAGCTCATACAGTCAGGTTTATTTTGATATTGGGTGAGAAAGGGGGAAGTAGCAAATGTCTAGTACAAAAGTAAAGGCTCAACCCATGAAACGTGGTAAAAAAGCAAGCTGTTTATTGACGATGCCGTGATGACAGCGCTGAATTTCACTCGGCCATCCTGCTCTCTTATCTTTGCTCTTGAAGTTGACCTCTGGTCTTCTCAAGGGTGCATAGAAAAAAAAAAGCAGCTGGAATACAGGGTACATAAACTGCTAGCATGTCATTGATGAAGTGCTTGGCATTGTGCATTAGATGGCTGCTTTTATTTAGCTTTACAGTGAAGGACAGAGGGCCAAGGATACCTACATGAGCTGTGTAATAGTAAACAGGTATTGACAGCTCTTTTTTTCTGGTCAGGGTTTGTTACTGTGGGCAAACGTTGGCAGGGTCAGTGTCTTCCTCCAGGGTTTTACAGCAGATGGAAAAAAAAACCCATCATCACTAGTACACTACAGCAGGCTGCAGCAGTGAAATCCATACTTTGTTGTTTTCCACCAAATGTAGTCACTTTTTGATCATTTGGATGGTTCATAAAAGATTAAATGTCAGAAAAGACGAGAGCATAGAATCTGTTGTGATGGTAGTGCAGATGTGGTCAATGGCCCACCTTCCCGATAGGTCGCCAGCCTCAGCTTGTCAAATACTTACGTTTTATCATGTCCATTGACGCTGCATCTTCAACAGGCTTTCAACAAAGTCCAATTTGAATGCAACCATGTCGATAATAAACACTCACAGCAACTGCTTCGCTCTGAATTGTCGTTCAGGGTAACAGAGTTTGAGACCTCTGCGAAACCGAAAACAAAACCTAGGATGTCAATCCAACCATCTTTTCCTAAACCTAACCAAGTACTTTTTGTGTGTAAATCTAACCAAACTGCTGCCATTATTCAGTGTAAACCTTCTGTTAGGAAAGGCTCTGTGGGAGATAGACTCCGCCTGTCGGACTCTAAAGATACCTTGAGTGTCAATGCCAGCAGACATGACAAAATGGTTAGGGCTCATATTTGACGAGATTGGCAGTTGTAGGGGTTGCCATTTAGTTTGGCAAGTTGGAGGTGCACAGAACTAGGGTACATCACACGTTAGTGCCTTTACAATCAGCTCATGTCCATAGAAAGAAAAGGTCTTGAGACTTCCATTTTCAAAGAAGACAAAAAATGTAGATTAGTGTTTATGTGCTGATAGACTGCGGGACGTATCGTGAGCTGTTGTGGATTGGACCGTCCTGTCAGGAAATGTGCCGTCTCAAAGGTCAGGGTTGGTGTGGCTGACCTCACCTGACCTGCAGCTAAAGGATTCCGCTTTGTTCACTGACAGCCTCCTACCTGCTTCATCTGTTCTTCAACTTTGATTTCTTTTTTCCGCTGAGGGACACTTTTGGTTCAAGCTAGCAGACCTTTAGTCTGTGGGAGGCCGAGATCAGTCAAAGCCACAAGAGTATGTCCCAACACCCAGACTCGATCTGTCTTCCTGACAGCTCTGAGTTCAGGATGGACCACTGCTGTTTGTAGCATACTGAGCCTCCCTAAGTGTGGAACTACTGTGCACTCACTGTAGGTTTTAAGCAAAAAAGCTTTTCAGTGCTTACTATCTTGAAGCCTTAGTCATATGTTTGTAATTATTCCAGATTTTCTGTTTAAGTTCCCGATGATGTTTAAAACGAATGCAGACTAATACATTTAGAAAAGGACTTATTGCAGGACTGCACAAGTTTTTTAAGCTAGGTGTACCTAAATCTCTAGTGACAGAGTGGATTTTTTGGCATGTAGGTTTTTTGTGCTTTTGACAATAACCTGTGCACTCAGGTGGAAACTCAGGCTTAAGATGCAGCATGAAATGGGACTGGATTCGTCTGCACACATATATAGAAGATGCAGCTCAGTAACTTCTTTTTTATGCAAAATCCAGCCTATTTGGGGCACATTGTTCGCTTCAGGACCACAAAACATTGCGCCTTCAGTAAAAAAAACTCGACTGAAAAGGTAGCAGGCTGACAGAGACAACAGGCCAGCTGCCGTTGCTTGAGGTGTTGGTGGAGTCTTCTTTCCAAAGCCCAAGATGATCCTTGCAAATTTTAAAACGGGGCTTTGTTTGCATGTATTCCTGCTGCATATCCCGCAAAGAAAAGCAGCAAATATATAAATTAAAAAAAAGATGCAACTAGACAATTTGAATGGGGAATTTATTTTAGGCATCTGTCAGAAGTTTATAGGATGTAACTATTTCTATAGAGCCATATTCTCTTCACACAGCAGTACATAACAGAGCAGATAGCTGATAGAGAAACGTGTGGGCTGAAGCTGGAGAAACATAAGGGTGAGTCACAGCTCACCTAACTATTTAGTGTTGTCTCTCTGCAAGGAAAGTATGTGTGTGTGTGTGTGTTGCATCTGGCTGATAATTCATCGGCGTGTTGGTGTGTGTGCATCACTGTTCATGTATGGTATCACTCAGTCTGTGTGTGGGGGTGTATGCTTGTGTGTGGGTATCATTTACAGCTCTATGTGCTGGTGTTGAGGGAAAAATCACCCTCTGTGTATTCTGTTTATCTCACTGGTGTATTTGTGATGCTTAGTGCATCTCAGGCTTTGTTTTTTGACATAATGCTGTAATTTAGGTACTTTCAACCTGCTTTGTCCTATTCAATCACACTGAGTGGTTTCCCGCATTTTGCAAAGATGCCTTAAAACAAGCTCCATAGAGGAGTGTGTGGGCAAAGAGGTACAGCTAAATGGATTGTCAGTGAGAGAAAACTCAGGTTCATTTGTGTTTTGCTATAATCAAACACTATTTACTGAAGTCTTTGTATGACAAATAACCCCCTTCCTTTGCATCATGTCATATTGTGCCTCTTACTGGCAGCTGGATAACACAGTACACCAATAAAATCACACAGTTGTTGGCCTGATACAACATGGTTTATGAGGAAAGTAATAGAGAATTGGACAAACCCTCCATGGTGTCATTGAGTGTAGGACCCGACTGATGTGGGATTTTTGGGGCCGATGCTGATATCGATATTAGGGAGCAAGAAAATTCCGGTTTCCAATTATCAGCTGCTGAATGTGGTTACCAAATACTTTTAACAAAGGTATGAAATGCGGTCTGGATATCTTATATTTTAACAAACTATTCCAAACATTAGAGCACCGAACAGTAAACTCTTCACTTAGTAGTAGTTATATAATGGACAGCAGAGGTGCTCCGATCAATCTGCCACCGATTTAAATCACCCGATTTTCACTCCAAATGACTCAGTCAGTCGTCGCCAAATTACCCGATTCAAATTACTCGATCTTTTATGAGCGAGCTGCGCAGTTTATGTCCAAATTAATGTGCAGTTTTAATAAGGAATTGCTCTGCATTGTGGGACACTCCACGCTTACCTTACAACATGGAACCTGTGTGAAACATAAACAAGAAGCACATGTCCCGTCATGTTCTCTGTTTGGCAGTTTAATACTTTGTCGGGGAAAGATCCCAAAAATGCAGTTTGCATTCTGATAAGGGACAGACGGTACAGATACTGTGGAAGCAAAGGGTAAACATTTTCTTCTTTTTTAAAAATCTGTATCAGAATCAGCTGATCCTGAGGGAAAAAATCGGGGATCATGCCCAAAAATCCAGATCGGAGCACCCCAAATGGGCAAACTGTGCAATTACATCATTTTCAATCACTAGTCGAAGCATTTTTTCAGGCCTTAGAAAACCGTTTTAATATCGACTCATATCGGAGAACATGTATGCCGATACTGATATATCGGCGATTGGCCGATACTGGCCAATAATATCTGTGCTCTGATGTATCAGTCAGGCCCTGATTGAATGTTGCATAAACAGGTATTCACCTTGCACATTACCAGAGAGCCAAAACCCTTGAGATAATCAATAGATGATCGAAAACCAGTGCTCTTCCCACCCATTCCCCATCAAACTCCCACCTCCCACCACCTTCTTGTTCACAAGGGTTTAAAAATGAAGGAAACACAAGTCATGTATCATGAATATCTCTGGGCGCTCCGTACGTTTTCCTCTTTCATCTCCCCCATCAGGAATTGTTCATGCACTGATGACAGGCCTCACGATGTGACAGGAGAGTACAGCTGTCATCTGAGAGCTAATGTCAATCATGGTGCAATAATCTATGACAGAGCTTCATAGAAAAGACGTTCTTCACGGAGGTTCAGGTGGTCAACTGCAGAATTACATGGAAATGTTTCAAGCCTTATTGTCTGATATTTCATTTCTTATGTATGCTGTCAAAATCTGCCTTTACAGTGTCAAAATTTCACTACATCTGTTATATAATGTCTGTAGTTTTTCAGTCCCTCTCCTAACAAGATGAAACAGTCTAAACGTGCTGTGCATCTAGACACCAAACACTAACATGAGCTTGTTTTACAGCCCTCGTTTGTATATTACTTCCTACATTACCACATTGAAATGCTTTGATATATTACTGCTCAGTCCTCGTCCTTCTCCTCTTAATGGTTTGTCTTGATGAAGCACAGAGGTTGATGTTGACGCCCCCTGAGGTCTGCGACACAGACCACACACACAGGAGCAGCTGAATGACAGACAGCACTGCAGAGAAATAAAAGTCTTTGTTTTCCGCTCTCACCTGAATGAGGAAACAGGCGGAGAGCACTCAAGTGAATGTCACATTTTGACCGCCTTTCCACCTGCATTAATATGTGTTGGATAATGGCTTTGCATTCAAAAAGCAAAAACACGTCCATTTCAGGTACAAATGCACCTACGATATATTTGAAGTAGAGCCTGACTGATGTGTCAGTGGATTGATATTTATTCTAAATCTAAA
>JAQFJB010000005.1:15840911-15863169 GCA_029874875.1 Naso minor | reverse complement strand
TTCATTCCTTCAGTGCAGTTGTATCGCCACGAGCACCATATTTGTCATATGCATTCAACTACATACAATGATTACAATTACATATCATATATTAAAGCTGTATTTATTTGCCCTGGCCACTTCTGTGCCACTTTATGCATGCAAACGAATGTGTCATTTGGATGCAGCCTTTTTCTTGTTTTCTGGTACTGACTGTTAGGAATCATTTTGTTTTTACACACAACTGACAGTATTTTCAAATGGTTTGACCCATCTGAGGTGAGAGTGTGAGCCTGACAGAGGAAAATAAAGACACGTCACAAGCCCATTTTTCAGTGTGCAGCTCATTTTTGCAGTAAATGAGGACATCAAAATGTCATTTTCTAATTGTTTCACAGGGGTTATGTTAAAAAGCACAAATAAACATGACCCCATCAACGCACAACTCCAAAGGAAGTCAAGTCAAGTCAATTTTGTTTATATGATGTCAAATCACAACGAAAGTGTCTCAAGGCTCTTTACATATAGAGGTTGTCTCACAGGAAGCTGCTGTAATGTTGCTTGTGAGAATTCAAACAAAGTGCATGCTTCTTTCTCTCTGTTGTTTGTCTCTCTGCTGTGTAAGTGTGTGTGTGTGCGAGGGATGTAATGGTATTGTTAATTTCACTGTATCGAGAAAGTAAAGTGCCTCAGTACTGCTGTGGACATGTGATGGTGTCAAACGATGGGTTGCTCTGGCAAAAAACTGTAGTTTTGTTTCAGCCGCAGTGAAGCAGAGCGGAGTCGAGTTCAACTCAGATGTGTTGAAGAAAAGGATTGAGCCGACCAGATGCTGAACAATGTGTGAAAAACTCATCGTCTAAAGAGACAAACACACTCAGCCAGCTCACAGAGGAAGAAAGGAAGAAAGAAAGACGCTTGTTTAGCTCATGAAATAGCCAAGAGGACGGTCCTGGTAGAAACTGATTGCCAGTCAAAGCAGACAGTTAACTTAGGATTGCGAGACACAGAAAAGAACATAGGGTATGAGCTGGGTCATGTATAATTTGTTTTTCAATCATTTTTCAATGCTCAATTTTCTTCTTTGCCAAAGACATTAAACAAATATTTGCACATGCTTATACAGGAAACAAAGCAATGTAATACCAAGGTACTATCGTACTGTGAAGTTTTGATACAGTTACATTCCATTGATCAAAAAGGCACACAGACCTGCAGCACACAAAGACAAAGCAGCAGAGGGAAAAAAAAAAAAAAGGATGTAACCTTGTGGTCATGTTTTCTTTTTGACCTTGTGCAATTTTTGGGATGCAACCCACGCGTCTCTGCCAAGAGCTGACACACAAAAACATCCAAAACACAACAAAATACATGAAAAAAAAAGGTTTTTTTGTTTGGAATATTCTTGCATATTATGCCTTTAAAACCCACAGTTAATAACATGGATATTATCAGTTCAGTATTCATAGGGTTCCTCTGTGATTCAGCCTTGTGTAGATCACTTACCCTTAGGTGAAAATGTGATAACTAATAACTGTATTTCATTGTATTGATGCATCTATTGTGCCATCACAGATGATGAAATAAATGTTTTTAAGATTATTAACTGTCAGCAAATCAAATTGCGAGTTGAAAATCAATACATCACAGTTGATAGATCATCCAGCCGGCTGTTCCACTGAATCCAGTTCTATGTCACAGGACAACAGTGTGATTAGTCAGATGTCATACATCGTCTTGCACTGTATGCACTTCTCTCCCTGTGGACCATCCTCCTGGTCTTGTCCTCAGGCTACTTGTCACTCAGTGTCAACCCTCCTACTGATTATAGCTCAGTGAAGGTCATCAATCATCTGTTGACTAAAAGGTACTGCTACAGTTTGCTGCTTTCATGTACAATTCTGCTTTTTATCTTATTCCAAAAATGCAAAACCTTCCCTAACCTTCGAGTAGATTGCAAATGTGCAACTATCCAAGGCTGGCTCTTCTTTGTAAAAGTCTCCTTTTTATTTCACAGAATGCTCTTTTCATGTTGTGCAAGATGTTGAGAGGATAACTGCACAGCTTGATCAATGTGATGCTTTCAAATTTTTGTATAATGAACTGGCCCCAAGGAACGTCTCACTCTTAATTACCAATTGAAAACCTGAGAAGATATTGGCAAACGATTATATCTGAAATGTTCCTGTATTAGGGAAAGTAATGTAGTGTAAACTGGTGAATTAAGCTGCTGAGTAGGGAGTGAAGTCTCACACGAGAACAGGCCAAGGACAAAGAAGAGATTTTTGTAAAAAGGTCACGGTCATTGGGTAAATAAAGCAGTGCACAAGTGTCACCTTAAAAAGATCATTTGATGTTGCTGGGCACAATGTAACTTAGCACAATTGGGCAATACAGAGGGGCTGAAATGAAGAGAAGACCTTGTAAGTTGCAGCAGAAAAGATCTGTTTTAAATGAGACACTGCTGAGGTGAAGAAAAACTGTATGACTAGTTTAAAAAAAACAGGACCTGGTTTGAGAATGAGGTCAAATAAACTAAATCAGTAGTTTCTTTGTCAGTGGAAGGGAGACAGAATATCACTCTAAACTCCTCCCGAGGCTCACCTGTGCCTCTGTTTGGGTCAGCTGCACATGACTTGCTAAGCCTCCTCCCAGCCCAGTGTTGTCTTCCATCAGGCACGACAGCAAACTGTTTTGGTTTATTAAAGGGGACGTATGAGCGAGGCCTTGATGTGCTGGACTGTCTGCCGTCTAATGTAATGTATCTAAATGTGTCTGTCCTTGTAAAAGCAAGTAGAGCTGAAACAAAAGGCGCTGCCTCTATTTGGGCCGGTGAATTTTATTGATTGTGCATCATAAGCTGGAGCGTGCACGTGTACGTGTGTGTGCGTGTGTGTGTGTGTGTGTGAGTGTGTGTATTGCAGAATAGATATCTCTCATGTGTAAGCAACTGGAATCAGGAGGCAGAACAGGTCGCCTACTTATCAGAAGGTTTTTGGTTCTATCCCCGACTTCTCTAGTGTATATGCTGAAGTGTCCTTGGGCAAGATGCCAAACCCCAGATTGATCCTACTACTGCTATATGTGTGTGTGTGTGTGTTTGAACATTGCTACTGCGGAGCAAGTGGGACTTTTGGGTATGATAGTGTCTGCCCCCAGTGTATGAATATGAATGTGAATGTGTGAATGTGTGTATGTGTGTGTGTGTGTGGTCATTAAGGACTAGAAAAGATCTGAAAGGAGAAGTTCAGTTTTTGCACATTAAGCCTTATACTAAGAATATTTATGATATGATGTTCTACAGCATTATTATGACAAAACGCGCAGTCCTGAGAGCTGGAGCTCGTTGCTGTCGTCACAGTTAGTAGAAAACAACGGAGGCGCATGTGCACTCCAACAATTTGTCAAAAAACACAAAAAAAACTCGTTTTAAAAGATGAGAAACTTACAGAATGTTTAGTAGTGTCCTCTTATGTACTGACACTAAAACACAACAACGGCATGCAACCTGGAAACAGCTGTTTCAGCCGCTTCAGTAAATCAACAAACAGCCATTTCTGGGTAATATGTTGCTGTTAAACTTTGTGTTTTGGTGTCAGAACATCAGCTGGACACCACTAAACATTCAGTGATTTCTGGTCTTTTAAGATGAGCATGTATTGTATTTTTGACAGATGGTTGGGTTGCACTTGCACCTCTGTTGTTTTTAGCCAGTGGTGACGTCAGTAACAAGCTCCAGCTCTAGGGACTGCACCATTCATCATAACAATACTGCAGAAGATAGTATATGATCATAAATATCCCTAATGTAAGGCTTATCGTGCAAAAAAACAAACTTCTCCTATAATGTGTGCTTATAGTCCACTTACTATTTGTGTTTGTATACATGTACAGCTCCACTGTTCATTGTCAATGAAACTTAAGACACTTAAGAACACACATCACACGCAGATCCTAGATTTAAATCTAATCATAATAAACTCTTCTGTTGCATGTATGGAGAAATATGCGTATTGAAAGCATTACAAAGACTCTTTTGCATGCATTGTAATTTGGAGGATTTGTGCACATACACATTTGTATCCATAGCAATTCACTACTACACAACAAAGTGAAAAATTAAAAGCAGATCCTGAGGAGACAAGCCCCCGGGGAGGCTTAGAATATGCACAGGTTAGGTGTTGTGTTTACTTTTACTATATGCTAATTTATCCCCATGCTAAAGCCCACACATAAAATGGATTTTCTGCACCCGGCTATTAAATAATGAGCTCTCACTATCCAGCTGTTTCTTGCTTTATTTGCCATTCACTCTGATGTGTACACATTTATCTGTAGTTCATGCACTGTTTACCTGATTCTCCTCTTAGCTTTCTGTGCCACTGAAACAAGCGATTGCTGTCAGTACAGATTTTGTAAATTTAAATGGTGCTTGATATCTCATTCATTTGCATTTCACATTACTACATTGCTACCCAGGTTTTGAAAATGTCTTTAATTTTGAAAGCAAGCATTCTTCTTTATGGTCCGACAGAAGCTTTACAATCACAAGGCTTTTTCAAAAACCATGGCAAGTTAATGATTACTAATCTGTAAAACCAGGTGATGTTTTTAATTCGTCAAATGGCTTTTTTTGGTCTTGTAGATTCAATGTTTTATCAGAAGGGTCTGAAGGTTTTCATGTGATAATGTATGTAAGAAAATAATGTCTAAAAAGTTATTTTCCTGCATTCTGCCTGATTCAATCTCTCATTGATCTTTACTGTTGTTAGGCCCCAAAAAACAGAGCAATGAATGCCTCATCTTTTACCTGTGCAGGTTAGTAAAGTTTTCCAAACTTCTTCATTATGTCTGACAGTTTCTGAAATAATGAGAAAATCATTATCTACAGGAATAAGCCATTTCAAAAGAACAATATTTAAAGCCCTGTGGGCAGTGTCAGGTGCTATCAGATTCAAATGGAAAACCCTGATATGTGGATATCTGAAGACTGTCAGAACTTCAGCACCCATTAATCAGTTAATATGACAAGAGAAAGAAAAAAAACGATGCTTCCCAGCAGCTGGTGAAGATAAAAGTGATGGAAGAAGTTAAGAGACTCAGTTTCTAAAACAAAAAAGAAACCTCTTTTCTTTCATGTCACATCACTCACTCAATGCTTTTCCAATGTTACTCTTACAGGAACATTTCACCACAATGTGGACACTAAGATGCTGGAGGAAGACTATAGATGTTCATTAGTAAACATTATGTTTAGTGGAAAAAGAGGTTAAACACACATCATGAAAGTGTGTGATGCCACGTCACCCAAAGTGACGTGGCGTCTTATCGCATCTTTAAATTGACTTTATATATAATCTTGTGGCGTTCGTTGCATTCATTACTTTCTGTCTGAATGCACCTCTAAAAGTCCAGAAGTCAGTGCATCCAGCCGTTAACCAAGAGAATGTCACAGTGGGTAACTTATTCTAAATTCACAAAGCAACATCAGAAGCAAAAGGGTTCTTCTCATGTTACTGTCAGAGTCAACGCATATGAGCCTATTTCTGAGGTAATTCCTCTAATTCTTCAATGGAAGCCTCGTCCATCACAGACAGACCATGCTGAAAACTGTCTGCAGCACAGCGACTTTATTTCTTACAGCAGCAGTCAGTGCCTTGTCCTGGAGGCTCTGTTTTATCATCCAAGTGAGCTCCACTGCTGCTGCCTGCCAAGCCAGACACAAGCTGGGCAGCAGCTTTAACTGTCTGGCTTTGCCTTGTGTGAGCTGTGGACTAAAATCAGCTCTGACACCGGCTACATGTTGGATAACATGAAGCAATCCATAAAGCTCTGTAAATACAGTTTATAAAGAGAAAAGTTGTTTGACTTTCCAAAATGTAGTTCTCATCTTCAATAGCTGACTGTTTTAATGACGAGCCCCTGCAGAGAAAATGAATCCAGGCTCTCTCTGCCAACATGGAGTAACAACAGATTAGATAATGATTAAAGTAAACAAAGCTGATACAGATGACTACAGCAAAGATAAAATTGCCAAATGTTGTGGATAATAACACTCAACCTGTATGACTAACAGTTCTGGGAAGTTTAAGTGTTGCCTTGCCTGAGTCAACATATTTCCAAACCTCTAAACAATTTGATCTTTACAGTTTTGTTTATGAGTATAAGATAATGCAGGATTTTAGCAGTACCTAATGGTCCAGTGCGTATAATCTAGTGGCATCTAGCTGTAAGGCTGCAGATATTTTTCACCTCATCCTCCCCTTCCATGCATGCAGGAGAAGCTACAGCTACTGTAAACGTCATGAAAAACACAAAAGACCCTCTCTCATACCATTGCTCAGGTTGTCCATTCTGGGCTTCTGCAGAAAAATGGATGTGCAACATGACAGATTCCATGGAAGATGACCTACTCCTTTGGACAGAAAAGGCTCATTCTAAGGTTAAGAAAACATGATACTTATTTTCAGGATTACACACTAATTAAAAACATCCGTCTATGTATCCGTCCATCATCAACTGCTTGTCTGGGTTCAGGTCAGGTGGAGGCAGCAGTTTCAGTGGGGGGCCCCAGACTTCCCTTTCCCTGGCCACATCAGCCAGCTCTGACTGAGGGATCCCGAGGTGTTCCCATGTCAATGCAGAGATATAATCTCTCCCCCTGGACCTGGGTCTGCCCCGCGTCCTCTTCCCAGCTGCATGATACACTTCCACAGGGAGGCGACCAGGAGGCATCCTTACCAGATGTCCGAACCACTTCAAATGGCTCCTTTCATCACAAAGGAGCAGCGGTTCTACTCTGAGTTCCTCACAGATGACCAAACTTCTCACCTTGTCTCTGAGGGAGACAGCAGCCAACCTCCTGAAGGAACCCATTTCAATGGCTTGTATCCATGATCTCATTCTATCCATCATTCATGACCATAGGTGAGGGGAGGAATGAAAACATATTTATGAATATTCTATCCAGTTACTGCTATATTCTATAATTAGGTCCTCATAAAATACTGGACCTTTAAGTGAGTTTGTAACACAGTGTAAGGCTAGAGTCCTTTCATTTTAATTGCTAGCAGGTAGATTTGTAACATCTAAACACTGAGTAGGCGGGAGAAGGCGACAGCCTTTTTCACACTCACAATGCGAGCATATGGCCATTTTCTGGCGGTAGGACCATTGTACATCCAATGCAAATATAAATATTTTGATCATATTTTACTAGCGCTACTGGTTAATGCTGGAAAAAAGACAGCTTTTCAAATCATACTACAAAACCCAGGGATCCTTTAAGCTAATGTTTTATTTACATCACTGATCTGTGACGTTTAACATGGTAAGTCACAAAAGGAATAAGAGAGGCAGAATCTGGGATGATTTAATGTAATTCTCTTAGGATACAGCCCACTGTTGTTTAGGAGACAGATTATACTTCCCTTTAGTGATTCAGCAGTTCCAGTGGTTAGACTTGGCCCCTGGAGTTGATATACAGATCCGGTTGCCATGTTCACAAAACATCTTAACGCTAAAAGTAACTTCAACCCAGCCAGGTTAGGTGAAAATCTAAAGAATAACAGCTGAGCCAGTCTAAACAGTTGTTTGTGAATCAACTTAATTATACCTAAGTATTCACGCAATTCAGAATGGTGACACCTGCTCCTTCGAGCACTAGACTCCAAAATCAGTGAATCAACGACTGCTACTTACAATCAGCTGGTCAGTTGGATGCTGCGAGTTATGTGCCTCACTGTGCCGATTAAGAAAAAAAAACAAAACATCGTGAGCGTTAAACACATATCTATTCATTATTTGTGTACATTTATAGCAACAGAATTTGCCAAGATTCAATAACTTCACCAACAACTGGGTTTGGTCAAGGTTTGCTATATTTTGAAGGCTCCCTATTTTTGAGTGCCTCAGTATATAGGTGGGTTTTGCACATGCCTGTTTTCACGCTGGCAGAATGGCCCTGTGGCTTCCTGCCATCTTATTAATGCACTTCTCTGTAGAATTGACACCACAGGACAAACTATCTCACACACTTAATCACAACTGAACAAACATTTGCCTACATGCATACACAAAAGCAGCCACTTGTGGATACACATACAAGTCATCACATGTAAAAATCTGCACCAGCTCTCCCAGAACACTGGCCTGTATCACAGAAAGAGATGAGTGGGTTTGCCAGCAAGCCTTGGGTTTAACTCAGGCTTTGTGGGATCCTAAAGCTGGCAGTCTTACAACTTGGCTATAGTTCACTGTGATGGAAACTTACGAGGCCTGTCTGAACTGCTCCGGAACGGGTTTATTTCAGAGAGAGGACTCAGAATGCATCTGAAGTTCAACAGCTAATCAATTAACTTCCTGGAGAAAAAAAACGGACCCTGTTTCTGACGTCATCCTGACATGGACATACATACTGTTGTGCACAGAACAACATGTACAGACCAGGAGTTTTCCAAAGTAACTCACAGATGTTACTTTTGCTATTCAACAGCAGGGAGGTATGTGACCCCGTGGTGGTAAAAATGAATATACATGAATAATAACGAAGGAAATGAATTATTCTGCAACGCCTGTAACGGTAACATTTGTACTTTTATTCCATCATTGTGACTCAAGGGAGCAAAGGTGACCATGTGTATAAAAAGATTTTTTTTGTGCTTGTTAAGAGAATGATTGTGGGAAATAATGTGCCCACTTAAGCTTCTTTGTTAGAAAAAAAGGTGGAAATGGCCATTAGCTACAATATAATTAGATACAGTCAGACGGATTTTAAGGTGTGTTAATGAAATTCGCCAATACTAAACTTCATGATGACTTCTCAGATTTTAGTAGCAGAAATATTATTTTAACTTTTGCATTCTACTTGCTCACAGTCTGTCTTGTACCTGTCTTTCTTCACACATAATAGCACAAATGTCAGTAAATCATTTAATTCTGATATCACTTCTACCATAGACTCTAAATATAATATGAAATAAATATTAAATTATTGATTTTCACAGTGTTTTCGCCCCTTTAATACATGTTCTTTCATTCCAGTTTTGTGATTCTACTCTGTTTGATGCATTTTATCTTGCTGAATATCACTTGTAGCTCACACATCGACCTAATTTCCCCACAGGGATAGACACTTTTATCTCATCTCATATTAAACATGCTACTCTTGATCTGTTGATGCTGCATGTGATTGTAATTACAAACCACACACAGGAACACAATCATGGCTGAATGGGTTAACTCAGGGTTAACTGACATGGCTGATATCCATCTCAGAGACCAGTTATGCAGGATCGTGGATGCTCATTAATTTCAGGTACTTGGAAGACAGCCTGACTGCGTGGAACTCGTTGTGTGTTACAAATCCCTGGTGTAAAGAGATTCACACAAACATGTGATAGTGCTTATATCAAAACAAAGCTCCCTTGTTCTTTTGATATGAAGTCAAAAGCAGAAATGTGGAGCTCAGAAGCTAAAGTCCCTGAGACTAAAAGAGCCAGTGGATTACAGAGATCAGAGGAAGATGGTTGCAGGATTGTGCCTAACGGCATATGTGCAGAATTGAAATAGGGATTAGATCTCTTCTCCCTCCCATCCTCCTCCTTTTACAGACTCCTAACCAACAGTGGAGGGAAAAACTTCCTGCAGATTCCACCAGACACGGCTGTGTCTCAATCTGGCTGCTGCGTGGCCGCCAGAGCTGATCGTGGCCAATTAGGACAATGCTTATAAAATCCACTGGTCACTGCACCAGTTACTTTCAGAAGCGGCTCTCTGCTCTGCTCCACAGGGAATAAGTTTAGCTACGAGTATAATTTTGAAGAAGGCCGTGTACAGCAGTGCAGAGCAGATGAAGCCAGACAGGAAGTCAGACAGAGAAACACCATTGAAAATCCAGTTAAATTTCAAAATAAAACAAACTGTGCAGGTTTCCGATCTGATCACATCAACAAAGACATTCTTTCTTGCTAGGAGAACAAAGAAAATGTGTAAAAATGACCAAATCAACAAAATCTAAGCAAGCCACCGAGTAAAACGCTTGGCTTCTGAAACCCTCAGTTGCTTTGAAGCCAGACGGAACAAAACCTCATCATGTGCCTGACTGGACAAATATTTAGATACATTTAACAATTTCACCTTTTTTTCTCTTTTCTTTCTTTCTTTTTTTTTTTTTGAAACAAGGGACCGACACATTTTAAATGTCTGATATTTTTTACTATAGAAAACGCATAACATTCAGCAGACTGGATCAAACTATAGAAAATGAGACTGAACTACCTAATATCTTCTCCATTCCACATCAAACAAATCCCCACCAAACTCAGACTAAAACCAACATGTTTCAAAAAATTCCTTTCCCTTCCAAATTGATCAATGTAAACAAGTCATTTCTAGCAATAATTTCTCAGATGGAGTTTTGAGAGTTTGACATGCAGTCTCACTCTCATTAGAGGAGCTGCAACCAGAAAACAGGTCAACTATCCTCAGAAAAAAAGTCACTGCTTGTTATATTTTAGTTTGTCCAGTCCAAAATACTGTATAAGAGTCTGTTATTGCAAAATGATTATGACACAACTTGTGACTAGCTGTTTTGTTCATGTGTTTGTGAATGTGGTTCACATTTAATTGTATGCTTACAATGCAGATGTCAATCAAGCGCACAGCCTGTTGGATCCTAACCCAGAAATATCAACCTGTGCATGCACATAATTGTGTGTGTGTGTGTGTGTGTGTGTGTTTTCATTCTAAGGACTCTTGTGCAGCTGTGTGGCTGTCGGCTCTTCCACCTGCCCCTGTCCCCAAAATGGCTTTTCATTGCAGGCAGACTTGCAACTGGCTGCAACTAAGGTCGAGACCTTTTCCTTTACTTCTTCACCAGCCGACCCAAGGGTCAGCTCTAATGAGCAGCAGGTCAGAGGAAGAGGAGGAGGTCAACACAACATCCTCTTCAACGGCCTGCTAACACACACACACACACAAACACAGGCACACCTCTGCAAACATTGCCAAAGGGAAGGCCAAACCTTTGATGTTGTAGCCGATTAAAAAAGGAATATAAAAAAAATATTAAACATGACAAAGAAAATGCCCTAAAAACTGGATGTGAGTGTGCCTGGGAGGAAGAACAGAATGGAGGTGATTGGGGTAAGGTGAAGAATGATATTGTAGGTCAAGTATTAGCAGAGAGAGAGATATATGTTTAATAGAGCTCTGTGTCCCCACAATGCGTGCTTGAAGAACTGATCCTTCTCTCGGCCTCTAAGTCACAAGTGTGATGCTTGTGAGGTGAATTTAGTAAATTGTAATGTGTCATGAAAGACATCAATGCAAGGCAACAGGAAGTAAAAACCTTCTGGGTACGAACATAAGCTTAAATGTGTTCATTACAAATAAGGGACATAAGTATACAATTGCAAATTGGCAATGGTTGCGACCAGCAGCTAAAAATGTTACAGTCGTCATAAAGTTACAGACGCATCATAAATGGATTTTTATGCCTATTAGGCCACTCCCGCTGCCACGCCCCCTTTTGCCAGTTGGCATGAACAGTTAATCAGCTGTGCTTTGGCTCATGACCAACTTTTCCACTAAATTTTGTGCAAGTCTGTGAATTCATTCGGAAATTATGTGCCTTTTTGCAACAGGCCACTCCCATTATCATGCCCTCCTTTAGCCCACTGGCATAAAAACAAACACACACTCAACCTCCATGTCAAATTTTAGCCTCCTAGCTAAAACTGTGACCACCAAAGAGTCAGGGGTTTTTGTGGACTAACCGACTGACAGAGCGACCTATAGAGCTGCTGGTCACAGCTAAAAAGTCTGTTTTTCATGGAATGAGTGCTTTCCATCGCTTCAGCTGCTCGTGTTCGAGTATATGATTGAGACAGCAATCTATTTTTTACTTCACTTCATTTGAACAGTACCTCTCTCACATCTAGTTTGCTCTGATTGGAGAGCTGAGTGTGAAGTGGAGAGATGACAGCTTGCATGAGGACATAAGCACCACCTTTAACCACAAAAGGCAGCCTCCAGTGACAACACCTGTACACATCTGGCCACACTTTTTATAGCAATATTTCAGCACACAGTATGTTACATATACTGTAGGTGAAGTGCAGTTAGCCAATGTTTGCTTTTTTTTCTTTTCTTCTCTTGTAACATTAATTTTGGACGTTATGAACACTGTCTTGTAGCTGTAGTGCTCTGTGAGGCTTTTAAAAATTATACCCAAAATCAAAAGTATCTTAAATCAGAAGTATTTTATTAACAAGGTACTTTTGTTTTTCTGATTGAGTTCAATTAAGTTGGTTTCTCAAATAACAAATTTCACTTTTACTTGAGTATTTTAATATGGGAGCAATTGTACTTTTACTTGAGTACAGATTTTCAATACCTTACACACTACTTCTCTCTCTCTCACACACACACACAAATCATGTGTAGTCAGCATAAGCCAAACTGGTTATGTTCGTTTGTTTACGTATACTGTCACCAAACCGGTCTTGTTTGTTTGTCCTATTTCAAGTCAACATTTTACTCCATACAGAATACAGAATTTTTCCTGAGCTCAGCATAAAAGGGAACGGTTTCATCACAGATCCCACAGTTTACAAACCCAAAAAGTGTTCACATTTTTCCCTTTGTGCTGTACAACCATCATCACTATGCAGTGTTTTTAAAAATCACCTCAAACTACAGAGTGTTTTAAATTCCAGATGAGACTGAAGATCAAATCAAAGCAAATTGACTCGCTATGATTGAGTTTGCTTTATGTCCTCTCTCTCTCTCATTCCTTCTCCATACAGGCTTTTACTTTTTTTTAACAGGATGTTAAACACTGTTCAGATCTTTTTCTGCTTCGCTGCCTTTCCTGCAGCTGTGGGGCTTTGCACATTCACTGTTTACTTTTTAGTACACACACATACACACGTACACACATACACACACACAGGCAAAGTGCCAGGTAACCATGCCATCAGTCAACATTGTAATGGCATTGTGTTTGTGTGCGTGTTGACATCTTTATGAGCTTCAGTGACTGGAATTACCACTTCGACACACTGAGACTCTCTCTCTCTCTCTCTCTCTCTCTCTCTCTCTCTTTCTGTCACACACACATCACACGCTGGTTTTGAGCAAAAGATTGTTTGCATGATATTGACTTTTCAGCTGTATAAATATTTAAAAATAATTCAATAAAAGGAATCAAACCAAATCCTTTTGTAAGCTAACAGCCTGCTCATTAAAATGAAACATTAAAATTGTCTTTTGTTCTTTCACCGATGCATTATTTTTTTGAAATTAGCTGCTAGGGACAGCAAGCAACATGGATAGAATTAATTTAGAAAATCACAAGCAATGTCTTTACTCAATTTCTAAAACATTATTTTCATTGGAGAGAAAAATGCGCACATGACACAATGGCTTATTGTTCGTGTTATGTGTGATGAGACACATGGCAATACTTACAAGTACAGAAGATTTTCCCCTCAATAGACAGGCTGACAGGAAGGAGGTGTGGTTAAGTTTAGCCACAATTTTGGGGCAGAAATTTCATGCCCATTCAGCCGTGCACCTTCATTTTGGCCTTTTGCCCCTCAAAAGACTCCATGCCCTGCAGCCACAGTGGCCTTGGTGCCCCACCTGCACTGGCCCTGCATTACATTGCCATTATTTCTCCCTTTCCTCCATCAGTGTCTGTTGTGGATTCTGATTTCTTATTGGTCAAACTCTGCAGAAACTTTGAGCGGTGAGCCAATTTCTACCACTGAATAAACCAGTGGGAATCACGTAATGTTTGGCCATGGCTTGCCACAAAATGCTGGACGTGCATATTTGAACTTTGGACTCACAGATCTTGTATAAAGTTTTAACTCAGGTGTAGTCTGTTTAAATATTGGTTATTTTGTCAATAAACACTTGGGAATTAATCCTCATAATTCCCAATTAAGTTCATTATTTCCTGGGACTTGTCATTGGTCTTGCTGCCATGGCATTTGGCTGTTGTGCCCCCCAAATTTGACTGCACCAAAGGCCAAGAGCCCTTGCCCCTAAAATGATGAAATTCCAGGCTTGTTTGCTTGTTTTTTTTTTTTCTTTTTGAAGCATATAGCACTATTCCCATGTCTTTGTGTTAACTACGGATCTAGAGCTACAGGGTGGCTAGCTTACCTTAACATAAAGTGTGGAAACAGAAAGAAAACAGCAAGTTTGGTTTCATCCAAAACTTAAAAATTGCACCAACCGACAACTAGAAATAGGCCACGATTAGACGAGAGCAGCCCCACTGAAAACAAAGGAGTCTTTCCATTGTGTCTTTAAATAAATCTGCGTTTACAAGAACAACTGAAAGCGCTGCAGTATGCATGCCAGACCAGTAGTCAGTGGTGTAACTCTGTAATGACATACCATCAGAGCTGCTTAAAGTTGTTTACTTCCTGTTGCTGCTAAGCTCTAAACAGCCACAAATTAATGAAATTCAGCCGTAGTTTGACTTCTAAAATTATAATACCAACACTCGAATTTGTCATATTCAGCCTGCTTTGGGTGTACTGTGGAGTGTGTTATCTGAGTTTGGTAGTGGCTAATGCGGAATGCATTGACTTGCGCTAGCATTGGCATTAACATAGTCACCGCTCTCACAGGCTTTGTGGTTTGGATGGATGTGGTCTCAGAAGAATGCACTCTGGAACCCTATTTCAAAGCTTGTAGTTTCAGGGGTGCCAGCACGCTGTTGTCATGTAAAAGGAAGTGTTTCATTTGATGCAAAAACTTTTGCTGTGTAAACTGCCCCTTACAAAAGCTTACTAACTTTAATTTTCATGCTCGGCTTGGACAAATCCCTGCTGGCTCTTGCTTCATCTTTTGCACACACACCAAAGTGACATTAGGCCATTTGCCAATCACTTCCCGATTCCTCAGTCATATTTTTTTGCAGAAAGTTTAGATTATTACTGACATTCAGTATCAACATGCCTACGAGGACGGCTAACAAAAATGTTGTGCCAACTCTAAATATTATGTCTTTTAATTTTCTTTGTTAATCTTTCCTCCTCTTTCCTTTTGTCTCTCGTTTCTTTCATCCATTCCCCATTAGAAACGGTGGCAACCTCCAACACTACTCGACCTCAGATCAGCTCAACCTAATCACTCTGCCTGTCTGCATCTACCTACAGTCAATGTCTGCACATACACCTACTCATATGCGTAGCAGCACCCACACACAAAAGTAATTGGATAATAAATCTTTTCTGTGCCTTTTATTGAATAACCTATTTTTATTGCAGTTTGGTTGTGCAACTCAGAAAAGCAAGCCTGCGCAATCTGTATCCATGGCCAGGTGAACAGTTACAAAGACAACTGTAAACAGGGAAATAAGAAATAAGAGCAAAGGTGGAAATCTGCAGGTCAGGCTTGTGCAAGTCAACTCATCCACACAGTACGTTCAACCAGTTACACTGCATTGCAACACAGAGAAAAAAATATCTGGCAGTTAACTCTCAAAATGTGTATGTGGCACTCCCACGACACTCTGAAACTTGTGCACACATATGCATGTGTTATGCTGTGTAAGCACTGTAGAGTGAAAAAGACCAGACACACACATTTGTATTTGATTACATTATTTACCCAAGTGAAGGCAATAGACCAACCCAAATATTGCTGCAACCGCCCACATGAAGAGCATGGCTTTAAACACAGATTGCCCATGTTTGCCTGCACCAGATCAGGAAAACAAAACAATTTGTGCCAGTGTAAATGAAGATGTTTGTACATTCTGATGAGTCATGGGTTAGAGCTATATACATATGTGTGCATTTTGGTTCTATCAGTGGTCAGTCCTGCAAATTATAAATTAGAACTATGGCATACATGCACAAGAAGAATATATTTTGGGGAAAAAAAAATCTGGTAACACTTTACTTAAGCATCCATCTATAATGCTTTATGAGCATTCTTACAATGCCTTAGAATGTACCTATAGTGTTGTATAATCATAGTTATAAACAGGGTTAGGGTTCCTGACCCTAAACCTGACCCTAACCATAACCACCTATAACGCATGATAAGTGTTTTCATATTGTGTTATAATGCATTATACAGGCTTCATAGAAAGTGTTCCCAAAAATCTCACTAAAGGTTGATCCCTGAAACTGTGTGTGTCTAAAGTGTGCAACATCTTTACTCAATTCCTATTTACAGTAAATGCTTGACATCTGCAGATTTAGCTTAAGTGCAACTGCAAGAATATTTCGCATCTGTAGCTAAACTCATGGACAAGCCCTGCAGTCAAGTCAAGACTTGACACGTTACTTTATTTACTATGTATCTCTATGTACTGCATGTGCATGCATATCCATACTTTGTGTTTGTATGTGTTTGTATAGGTGTGCATGCTATGCCCAGAGTGTATAGTTAACACTGGCCCTTGAAGTAAGTCTGTGTTACTCATCGCGTCTGTGGCCATCTTTGAAGCTGCACCCATGGGGATGAGTAAAGCAAATTACCTGCAAGACAGAGAAAAGACAACATAAGATGACAGAATGCATTTATAGTGCTACAGTTTAAAGTGACTACGAGGAATTTTCAGTTTCCGTTGATTCTAGCGCCCCCCTTGGACAAAAGCGGTAGTGACATGAGTGCCCTCTGTCATAAAGATCTTTGGAAGCGCGTGCCAGGCAGGCAGAACTCGGCAGAACGCCTGCAGCACATGCGTTTGTTTCAAAAGCGAGTGAAAGAGAGACTGCAGGATGGATCACGATGAGGTGATGTATTTGTACGTGACTGAGAAATAAGTTACAAGCCAGTTGTATGGCAGTAATGTCCCCTGAGACGTATTACCTTAATTTTCTGTAGGATAACGTCACACAGCTATTTGCATTAACGTTACAAGCTCAGATGCAAACTAACAGCTGTAGGCACACAATATAATTGTTATTGTAATTGCACAGAATGACTAAATATTGTAAAAAAAAATTGTTTTTGCCTGAGTTCACGAGGATTCTGATCTGATCACAGGCGTTTAACTACATAAAAATAGCGCTCTGTTCTCTGAGGGTCTCATGTACTGTTACAGGAAATGTATAATCATCAGAGATAATAATAACATAATTAAAAGTTCCTCGTAGTCACTTTAACTGGCTACCAGCGCGGATAAACAGAAGTTTGGATTTTCATTTCAAATGACTGACATGCATTCAACCTGGATTGTACTGTATATTCATTTAATAATGTTTTGCTGTTTTTATTCAGTCTTTGGAGCAAAGGATGTGAGAACAGAACAGATTACAGACATCTGGTGTTGATAGCAAACAAGGCTTGGCAGGTTTTATATCTGTTTCAATAAATTGATGCAAAAATGTGTCACAGGAAAAACAGGCAAAGCCATCTGGATGAATTATTAGCCAGGAGTAATTTTTCTAACAAGGGCAAGGAAAGATTTAGCAGGAGGACAGAGGGTTAAAACTGGTAGGTTAACAGTCAAATATCTCCTTTTTTTCCACTGTTTTTTCTCTTTATGCCTCTCTTCCTACATTCTCCCATTCTTCCTTTACCGGACTGACTGGTTGCCTATTCGGTTTGGCAGCAGCAGCTAAATGCAATCTCTCTGTAAAAGAGGTCCCGGTGATGTTTAACCCATTCAGGGCAGTGAGACGAGGGAATCAATCATCGGTTTTGAAAAAAAAAAGAAAAAAGGTCTGTCCTGCCAGTTGCTGCCTTAACACCTATTCCAGTGACTGGTGGACATGGAGAGGAAACCCATGGGAGTGAGAGAGAGGTCAAACCCATTTAGGCAACCATGGGAAAATGTCACACAGACACAATGCGTATAAATGGTTGACCCCTTAAAATGCTTGTTCTTTCATCCAAAGGGAAAGCAGCAAGCATAACCCAAGCAGACAGAAAACGTGCGTATTAAAATGTCATTTTAAAAATACTGTTGAAGGTTCAAAAAGGTGAAACATCACTGGTAACTAAATAAAAGCTCTGCTCATTATGGGCATTTTCAGTTCATCCATCTCTTCATATTATTGTCTGTACTATTCTAGCGTTTCACATCTAACATCTCTCCATGATAATGTGATTTTATTTCAAGGGAAAAAAACGTCTTACTGTCTCTTTAAACGATGCATGGTGGGTCAGAATCTCAATCACAATGCAATAAAATAACATCTATTTGCTAATTTTACAGCTTTATTCCCATGTACACAGGCCGGTACTGCCGGGTCTTCAGCGCTCCTGAATGAGTCATTGCATAAAGCCGCCCCATATGAGGGATACGCTTGTGATTGGCCCGGCCTGTTCTCTGCCGGGTGGATACGCCTGTGAATGGGAGGGTTCTCAGACCCTTTCCACAGAGAGAATTTATTTGCTGAGTGAATTATGAGTCTAGTTTACCAGGCTATATGTTTAGAAGGCAACAGGAAATAATAGATGACTGGCAATGACCTGCATAGAGCCAAAGTTCTATTCTTTCTTTGAAAGAATATTTCCATGTATGACAATAAGAACATGGAAGCTTCTCCCAGTCAATAAATACATGAAAATGACCTCTAAAACCTCAGATAGAAATTTAGTTGTTCGGCACATTTACTTGGTCAGTGGTCATACTTGATTGTGTACTGTTTCCATATGCCACGTCTGAATTATTGTAAGGAAAATATATAATTTGAAAATTATTTCATTAAAAAAATAAATTAAAAAGACCTATATGCTGTTTTGGATCAGAAAAAAGTGACAATATTAGCAGTTGTAGTAGCTTAGGAGTTCAGCACATAGGCTAAGAAGTGATTAGTAATCATGTGATCACAGAAATATGATTGACAATTGAACCATCTTACTTTAATTGATTTGCATTTTGTTTGCAGTTTATGATCTCAGCAGTTTAGATGTTTGACAAGAATCAGGTTTTCCTCCCACGATGCACCTCGTACATAAATGACGTACGTGTTTATAATTTATATCAGACGTGCATATGCAAACATCTTGATGCTGTGTCTAGGTAAGTTTTCGTGTCTTGATTCTACAGAAAGAGAGGAAAGAAAAGGCAAGGAAAAGGCAAACCACCAAATCAACAAATGACTCCCATTCCTTACTTTAATGCTAACAGGCTGAGAGCTTTTCAGTGTTACAACAAACTCTCACATACTGGAGCTTTAAAAGACAATGCAAATAAATATCAGATGAGTTGAAATGTTTGATTTTTGTCTTGAACAGCTTCAAGAAGGAAATAACTGGCAAAATAACCGCCAAGACAAACGTCCCTTGTGTGCTGTAAGTACTTGTCAACTGTTTTTGCTGAGTGTCATGTCACTGTTTGAGAAGGTTTCCTTTTGGCAGTTCCTCCAAAATTTCTGGACAATTAGGCCTATTTGAGGTAAAGACAAAACAGACTCATGAAGCTTGGTGTCCCTTTAGAACATTGCCTTGAGAACATGTTTATATGAGATTTCTGATTGCTGTAAATCCAGTAAAGAAAATGATTTGCACAAATAAAGTGAGACAAGACAGCCTTGACCCTAAGTCCCACCATCAATTTGCATGTCAGAGAATTATTAGGCTAGTTTTTACTGTTCTATTTATTTTTTCTTCTCTTTTCTTTTTACACGCAAACACTGTAGATGCAGAGCAGTGTTGGTGTCCCTTGCAGTGTTAATTAATTGTGACTCAGGGCCGAGAAACGAGCTCTTCATTTGAACACTGAGCAACCCACTGTCCGGTACTTGCTGTACTTGGTTTTAATGAGTCTCTCTCAAGTCCCTCCACCTCTACAGTTTCCTTAACTGCTCTACTATTTTTTAACCTCCTGCTTCTCCTCAGATAATCTTCATCTTTAAATTTGCCTTTCAAAATGACCCATATAAGTGTTTTCTGATCTGATGCCCTCATTAGCAGGGTGTCATCTTCTACAGTTATGTGGGTTGTGAGGCTTTTTTTTTTTTTTTTTTGCGGGGGGGTGGGGGGTGGGGGGTAGTTATAGTAAATATTACTTGCCACTCATTGCAAATATACTATACCACACCCTTCCATAGTGTTATATTTGCCTTTACTTGAATGAACTCAAACTGGGACCTGACCAATATGAAATTGTGGGGGCCGATACTGATATCAATTATTGGGAATACATAAACTCCAATATCCGATATGTATCAGCAGACGCTGTATATGTATAATATTGGCTGAATGTGGTTATCAAGTACTTGTGACAAAGACATGTAATAGAGGCAGGATATCTTACATCTTGAAAAATTTCAATTCAAACTACAGTGCACTGAACAATAAACACTTTTAGTTCAATGACAAGCTGCAAACTATGTAATTACACCATTTTAAATCATTAACTAAAGCATTTTTTCCAGCCTTAGAAACAGTTTTAATTACAGCGCATATTGGTTAACCATATGCCAATACTGACATATATGCAACAGACCAATATCAGCCGATTATATCAGCCAGCTCACATATCGGTCAAGCCATATTCCAAACTAGCAGTAACTTTTATAACCAATTTGTAACAGTTTAACAATGCTGACAACAGGAGTGAGGACCCAAACACAGATACAGAGGCAGAGTAAGCTGAGTTATGTGATGTCGATGATGTCCTCATTGAGACAGGTGGAAAGAAATGGCAGGAATTTAATGGCTTTGCAATACTGTTTTAAAGTAGAAAGCTAAGAAATAAACGAAGACAACTCCTAGAAGAAGACAGCTACTGTTCAGGTAATTGACAGGGGAGGGAAACGAACAGGTGCAATTAGTGGAGTCCTGAAGGATTACGGACACAGTGCAAGTGTGATTAAGACAACTACAGTTGTTAGAAATATTTCAGATTTCAGATTTTAGATAGGGGATGGAATTTTCAATAAATCTGTCTAACTGACACATCATTTATCCATTGGTTACTCAAATTGGAGAGCATTTTATTAAATTGCCCCTTACAGCAAAAATATCAGGTTTAAGTTAAAGGCCCAGCAACAGCTGTAAAAGCTACAATATTCTCCTCTCACAGCAAGTAAGATCCCTCCAGGTACAACTTAAAAGACAGAAGGTTACACATATTAACCCTACTTGATGAGCAGAGGAGGAGCTCTCTGAGGAGCTCAATTGGTCCGTCCACTCTCCCCTGCAGAACAGGGCACTGAAATTGGCGTGTACAGTGCTTGGATTTCACTGATCAGGATGAAACTATCAGAAACTGATACGGTAAAAGCTGTAAAATGATCATCATATCCAAAGCTTGCAACACAGCATCAGCAACCCGAGAATGAGCAGAACTACACAGGTGGGTTCTGTCTGTGCTCACAATACAATAGTTTCATGTAGATCGCATATCAAGTCCTGGCCTTTGCAAACTAATTGTGGTGGGACTTACGGGTCCAGGTGCCAGGGACACAAGCCATGATAATGAGATCAATGTACTGCAGCATACACTACCTGGATTTAAATTTACAGTCGGAGATGTTCCATGAGGACTGCTGAGATGTAGTTTGACCTTTGTTTACATCTAATGATCATTAGGCTGATTTTTAAAGACAACCACGGACAGCCTCTGCACAAAATATATTGGACTTGCCATCTACACACTTAACTACAAAAAGAAATTAATTTTTGAATTTGCTAAACAGGTAAAACAAAGGAACAAACAAAAACAGTAAACATTTATTTACTGTAAAAGTACAAAACCGTTAGCAGCCACAAAATGACTGTTCAGTTGCTTTAATTCTGTTGATTGTGTGTGAGTGGGCTGGGGGAGGAGAAACTGAGGCCATTGTGATGAAGTGGGGTAATAACCACCCCCACTGCCATGGCCACACAGGGCCAGCCTTGGCCCCCATTCCTCCTCACCTTCTCTTTCCCTTTACACAAGGAAGACAGCCAATATGTGCCAGAGCGACATATCCTTCCCCCAGATAATGGAATTGCCTGGCTGTAATAATAATTTGAATTTCACGCCCCGGTGCCTCGGTGTGGAGGGATCGCCGGAGCAGTGGCATAAATTAGCCTCGATGCACTGAGCTGATCGATGACTGCCCCGTCCGCCACCTATTGATCTGAGACAACTCCTAGGGACGCAAGTATACCCTGCATCTGTGCACTCAAATACACACTGCCGCTTTCCCCACCAGGAGGTAAAAGATGCATTTAGGTTCTGTTGCTGCACAATGCTGGACTTTTGAAGATGCACTAAAATGTAGAATACAACTGGATTTGTTAGGAATGTGTTCAGGGTGGGTAAGAAAAGTGAGGATTTTGCAAGAGCAGTACATTTTATTTA
>JAQFJB010000005.1:15759941-15771762 GCA_029874875.1 Naso minor | reverse complement strand
ATGCTAATGAGCCCTCGCTACCAAAAACAGCCCCCCCTTAATTGTCCTCTTTGATCTACCACTAATTCTGCTAATTAGGAGCCCAACATTCAAAGTTAAACGTTTTGCTTCCACCTCCAAGAGCGCCCTTGCACACTTATGTGTGCGCGTGTGTGCACAAGGGAAAATAAAATAAAATGGCATACAGTGAAAGAAAATCGTCATTCTTTTTCCCATCTGTCCCTCTGTGAACTTTGGGTTATGCTGGGTAAGTTTGGTTACAGAGTATGCAAAAAAACGCACTCACCTGCCATGCGGAATTCATTACATTAGCAACATTTGCAGCAAACACCCAAATACGCACATATACACACACACACACACACACTACAAAGCATCTGCAAACATATATTGTAAATAATTCAAACAGATGCAAATGCGTAAAGTATTTTTCAGCACAGATTACCAAAGATGTCTGTGGTCTGCTCAAACACATCTGCACATGCAAACACATTAACATACTGTATGAGCAGGTTCAGCTCAGAGCAAACATTCACTGACATAATCAGAAAAACACATCCTGCAAAGCATCGTCTTTGCCAAACAATGTGTTAGCTCTGCTGCCTCACATGTTGCACAATTTTACATTAAGCCGCGCAAACCATCTAAAAAAATGAGCTCAAATACACTGTGGGAAATCAGGTAACAGCATTTAGCTTTACTTTAAAAGTTTTAAGGATAATCAATCACTGTAATCCATTAAAAATCCAAGGAAAATTAACAGATTTTTAACAGTTCCTTCAATATTTTTAGCACTCTGCTGCTAATTGCCGTACATTTTTGTATCCTTAGATATTCAGGAAGTACCCCTTCCAGATTTCACACTAATTTTCTAATAATTTGGATCAAAGGGGCCTGGAAGGTGTGCTGTGCAGAAATCTCTGGCATACCCACAAACAGCTTTGCATTTCGTCTGGTCGAGTTGCTTTCATGCTTCTTTTTAAGGCCCTTTGGCTGCTCTCGCACAGTAACAGGGATCTCGCTACCTTTAGGATACTTATTTGTAACTTACTGAGCACAAGCACACACAGCACACACCTATGGCACAACTGAATCCCCCAAAACACACATACAATTAGATAAAATAAAATGCGGCACATGCGTGAAGCTGCCCTCTGTAGCAGCTCTGGCTGGTGGTGCCATCCCTACTCCATATGTATGAAGTTAGAGACAGAGCTGAGCACAATCACTACACTGCAGCCCCAAACACGACTGACACATCTCTATCTCACTGACAAGAGTCAATATACTCAAAAGGAGGGCAGCTGGAAATAGTCCAGAACCATCTTCAGCATTTTTGTGAGCTTTTATTTTGAAATGTGAGCAGGATTCACATTTCAAAATAATGGTGCATAATCTTGCTGCTTTTGTGGGACAAACTTCATTTAAATAAAGACTTAACTGAGGAAACTACACCTTGACTACATTTAATACTGGGTCAAATAAACTTGTTCTCACTTAATTAAAAGGGAGTGAATTCCTAAAGAATACAAGTGACCTTTTCCTGCTTTCAGAGTTGCAAAGGGACGCAGCTCTATTGGTTTCTGCCAGTAATCAATATTAATCACTGGCAAAAAACAAGAGAATAGAGAAGAAAAACAAGAGACAGGCTTAAGGCCTCACTTCACCTGCTATAAAGAGCCAACGGTCAGTTCTCATTCCTATCAAACTGAATTGTGATTAGCTAAAGGCTGCAGATAAAGCAAGATGAGCAATTAATAGTGTTGTCAGGCCACTGAGAGCATTCTGGCTGCACTTCATCAGCTCATCGATTGTTCGTTGCGCGAGGGAGGATTGTGTCTTTGAAACAATAAGCATCAATCTCTGAAAGATAAATACATAAAACAGACTACGCTTACTTTTGCAAAAGTTGCATTTTATGGTGTTCAACCACAAAGGTGCATGTACTTGCTTTGACACCAAAAAAACAAGCAAACAAACAAAACACACGCACAACTGAAAAAAAAAATCTACAAATAAACTCCTCTGAGAGGCTGAAGCAGCACTGGGTCTCCAAGGGAAGGAAGAAAGGAGGAGAGAAAATGTGGATGCAAGTGTTGGAGGGGGTCGATATCTTTCCAGATTTGAGAATGCTAATAACGTGTAGAGGAGAGGAGGCAGCGGCCTGACACAGCACAGCTAGGGGATCCCATGCCAATCGGAGCATGGCCTTTTAGTCGAGCGCTCTGTCAGAGATGCCAGTTTGACGGACGACACCGGCCGAAGTGACATTTCTCCGGGGTGGGAAAGAGGGGACAAAAGTGTGAGACATCACAGGTTGTTCAAGAGCAAGAGGCTAAAAAGCACAGAAAAGCATCCATAAGCATAAAGGGGCGGTGGTTACATTTGAGTCAATTTGTGTTATTTCCCCAGGCGCAAAGTGTACCAAGATGGCCTACTCTTAAGGAAGAAGTGCAATTTTTCTGGAGTACATTTGCGTAAAACTTGAGTGCATGGTAATGCACTCACACACGAAGACAATGCTCTTAAATTTCTGTTGCATTTTACCATTTTACATCAGATCTGAGGGCATAAATTTAAACTACATTAATAAAAGACAGAGCCCAACCGATATGTTGGATTAGCAATATTGGTCTATGGCAGATATTAAAACTGTTTTTCAAGTCTGCAAAAATTGCTTGGGCTATTGATTAAAAATGTTGTAATTATGTAGTTTGTCCAGCAGAGGGTGGTACATTATTTAATAAACAAAAAGCAAGGTCAAAGATGGTTAATTGAAAGTGAGACGTCTCACTGACCATTTATTTCCTCTATCAGTGTCACATGGGCTTCGCCATGCCCCGCCCCTTTAGGAGACTACAAGCAATCTTGGGTCCATTTATTCTTAAGGGAGAAATGAACATGATCACAGATTATGATCACTTTTTTCGCCCCATCGTCACCAAGATACATATGGGACCCATTTTTCACAAGACACAAATCTCCTGAACATTCTGACAAAGTGGCATTTTTCAAAAACACAAATCAGGAGAAAATTAACTTTGTTTGAGACCTGTCGCACAGCAACACACTCTCTGGAGTTCAGAACAGGTGCTTCCCACCTTGATTCACAACGGACATAAACGCACATTTAAATATTCTTATAGGTGAAACCATAACTTTAAAGTTTAAACTCAAACAAATATCATACGAAGCAAAATCCATCTGCTTTAATTCATTCACACAGTGTAATAACACTTGCGGACGAGGCAGAGGGATGGTGGTTCCTAACTGTATCCATGGGAGACGTGACTCCGCCCACTTAGGAAACGGGAAATGCACAGACCATTTCACACCACTGGCAGTGTAAAGTGGGGAATCTTTTGTTAATATTGACTATCATTGGCAGTGTGTACTGTTTAGTGCACTGATGTTTGAAATGAAGTTGTTTTAAAATGTAAGATATCCTGCCTCAAATACATATATTTGCCACAATGATTTGATCACCACATTCAACTGATGTTATATTTATGTCATATTGGCCGATATATTGTGATATAGGAATTTTCATTTTCCCATATATCTGTACTTGCATTCTTGTATTCTTCAACCTCACCCTCAATGTCAGATGGATTAAGAATGTAGTCAAGAGTAAAGCAGCATTTCAATCAAATCATATATAAACAAAGCATATTACTGTAAAATCCCAGGCAAAAAGGGAGTAAAGGCTTGACACTAAGGCTGCATCCACTGCTGCCCAAGCCTGTTTTTTTTTAGTTTTCTGGCAACGCTGTTGAATTCACATCATCTTACCTGTGAGGGTGTTAAACAAACAAGAGAGGAGATCAGGGGTGAGGGGAGGGGAAGGGAGAGCTTGTTTATTGGCTCGGAGCTCATTAGCATCACACCCATTAGCGTCCTGCCAGCTCCGCTGCCCCTCTCCGTCACTCAATCCTCTGAGACAGACTTGCTGTCATACAGAGCCGCTGCCAGCCTGACCCACAGAACAAACACACCCACTGCCAATTTTTGCTGTCTTTATTTATCCATTTGCTGTCTGTCTGCGACTCAAATATAAAGGACAGGTAAACAGATGGACGAGAGTACTGCAGACATGCTGTGCCAAAGGATTAATTGTAGACGGCCATGTTACAAAAATAAACCAGAATCATGGTTTGGATGTTTTTCTACATGAAAGCAGTTTATAATGACTTGGATAACCGACCGACCTGTTCATCACAGAGAACTGCATTTCAAATCAGCAGTTTGAATCTGTATTTGCCCCTCACTTTCATGCAAGTTGCCAGAAGCTTCATATCAATATTTTTAATATGACACCTTCACGCAAAAACCACTGTTTTGTGATTACTTGTTTATAGACTGTGATTACAGTCATCACCATGTTGTCAAATCATGTAGCTGTGGCAGTAGGACAGAGAGGGCACTGCTGTGGAGCCGTATAGTGATGCTTTTTAAAAAGGACATTACTCAATTTATGGATTTTGAAGAAAATTACGTTTTGGGTTCTTATTATGATGTAACCCTTTGGCATAATGGGTTTTTTCACAAAGAGGGAATCAAACATGGTCCAAAAATAGAAAATCAATTCTTTTTCTATTTCGGACTTCCACTATTGTCAATTTTGCAAAATTACCATAATGCATCCCTCTTCTTAACCTGTCATCTTTGTTTTTCATCCCCTAGTAGCAGAGAGAGAGCGAGGCAAGGGCAGAGGCATTGTTTGGTTTTATACAGCATGTCAGTCAAATTTGTCTGACTCACTGATTATTTCTCTGACTGATCTGTGTGCAAGTAAGAATCTACAGTCTTACGTCACACGTGCACGGCTTATCTTAAGTTTTGTGAATATTTACCAGCCGGAGCTGTATGTGTGAACACAAAAACCTGAAAATGTTTGACACAGACTTCGACCTGCCAGCTCCCTGGTTCTAAGTACATAAATTGGAAAGCCGGCGTGTTGATGTACCAACGCTGCTGGTGGACAACGACCCTAACATGCTGAGATCTAAAGTGCACAGAGTGAAGCCGATACTGTTTTACTGGTATATTTATTTCCAGTCATTCTTTAATAAGGCACATACGTCCAGTTAATGTAGTACTAAAATCAATGAAAAACAGTCACTATAGATAAGTCGGTAGCTTCATCCACAATCATTGATATAGGGATGGGAATCGAGAACCAGTTTCAGTTGAGAACTGAGAACAAACTGGAATCGAAATCAGTATCGTATGCCTCCAAGCTTTACAATTACTTTTATTAATTAATGCCTTGGCATGTGATGCTGAAATGAAAAAGGCAGAAATCAGCTGCAGCAGCTTTGCAGTCTGAGGATGGTCTACAGCATGTGCATTGATAAAAAGTAGTGATAGTAAACTGTGATGTTGATGACGAGAACCTGTGTAGGCCTACTTTTTCCCACACAGAAAACCGTTCAGGAACCCATAAAGAATCAGACCAACACGCAGAATCAATATTGGCATTGGTATCAATAAAATCTTATCGATTACCATCCCTTCATTGATGCTCTGCACACAAAACATGTCATGCCTCCTGCATGCTTTACACAGGCGCTACACCCCTCGCCTACACCCAGCGGAGTATTTGTATTTACTTGAGTACTACACTGTGAAGTGGAAACGTGACAGTGTCCCGTCCTGGTTCTGCGAACATTGAACAGAGTTCATATGTGAAAACAAGTTAGGGCCCGACCACGGCTCTGAATTATCAGTAGCTATCTGTGCTGTGTATTGATGAATCCACGGCGCTGTCTGTGGTGCTGAAGTATCAGTCCTGCCCTTCCACTAGTTTCATTTTGGATTTAATTCATTCTCTAAAATAATATGATAAATACACCATTTCTATGCTATATTGAAGCCTTTAGAGTAGTGTCACCTTCACTAATAAGTGACAAGCACCAACAAGTGGTCACCAGCAGAGTGAGAATAATAGAGATGCACTTCCTGTTGTATTCCTACAATATTTCCATAATATTTAATCACTTGTTACCAGTGTTGGGGAGAAACTAGTAACATGTAACGGTATAATGTAATTTAATTACAAAATGAATGTAATTGTAATTAGTTACAGTTACTGAGAAAAAATATGTGATTAAAGTACACTTACTTATGAAAATGTTAATGACTACAAAGGCGATTACATCTGAATACTTTCTGTAAAAAGCTTAGGCTATATGTTAAATAACTTCATTTTGTTGCTTTGTGTGTTTTTTATGCGCACCGTGCCTTCTTTTAGTGAAGTTTGATGCTATTCTGATGCTTTTGATTGGTTCTCTTGTTTGATGCAGCCTCATATCTGCCACTGCCTGGTTTAAACATTTGAAAATGGTTAACAGTTGAAAACATTTACTAGAAATTTAGAAAAGTAATCAATAAGTAATCAAAGGTAATAAGTCACATTACTTTGGTAAAGTAATTGAAACAGTTACATTATTTATTACATTTTAAAAGCAGTACTCAGTAATCTGTAACCCATTACTTTCCAAAGTAACCTTTCAAACCCTGCTTGTTACTTCAATACGACAGTTGTAGCAGGGATAGAAGGAAGATAATCAGATAAAACAGAATTGCAGGATTAGAAATGTCAGGGGATTGTGAAAATTTTGACTTTTTGTGCACTATTATTATTTTTTTTTTAAATGTAGTAACGTAATACAAAACTTTCACAACATCATCTGAAAACGTGTTTTTGCTTGCTCAGAAACTCACAGCTCATGACTAAAACTGAAATGATTGAAGGAAACACTGGCTCCTGGGGCCGGTCGTCAGCTCTCCCCTTGTATTCATTAGAAACCACATGTCAATCTATGTTCTGTCACTTACAATATTGCACTTCTTCTCTAGTTTCTTTCCTCCCTAATCACTCATTTCTCTCCCCTCTTTTTCACATCTGCTGCTGACATTCATCGCGTGATGTGATTTTAGAAATCTGTCTCTAATCAGTCTCCTCCCCTTCCAGTGCTCATTTTCCTCACTATCCTGTTTGTCTGTTTCTGCATTATATACACACTTTATTGATAATGGCCTGCCTTAGAAAAAAACATTCCTTCCTGTTTAATTCCCACTTTCCCCCTCCAATGTCTGTACTGTGAACTTATCACCAATGTTTCCCTCTCTCTCGTCCAGATCAGCCGCTTTGTCATGTTTTTTTGTTCCAATTGCAGTCAGTCAGTTGTGGCAAAGCTAAGGCAGACAGTTGGTGGGATGAGGAGGAGTAATGACGTCCTGTGGACCTTCCTTTCCTAGCACAGCCGATCTGATATCCCGGGTCAAAACACATGTAACCTGTATGTAATGTGGGCACCTACACCTTACATGTGCAGTTAGTGATTTGTATGTGTGGGTGTGCTACAGTAGCTGGCGTGACATCAAAGGTCACTATGTTGCGTGTTTTCATGAATCACTGCTTTCAAAGCTCAACAATGGAAATGTTGCAGTGGTCAGCAGCATTAAAGTATAAAAGGCAACCTCCACACACACACACACATACACACACGAACACACTCTGCCTGCTCGATGCTTCCCTTTCTCAGTGTTAACAGCAGAGGTGCGATTTCCACAGCAGAAGGAGATGGCAGGGGAATAAAGGTAAGAAACAGGCACTGGCATGGAAGAGTGAGATCTGGGCCCTGGTTGGCGATAGCCGCCTGTTTTCATCCAGGAGGATTTTTCACAGGGTGGACAGTCTACCTTACACCAGATGGCTATAAAGAAGCAGCAGACCAATTTGTATTACACAATTGCTGAATAAGTGGAGATATTTTCTGCATCAGGCCAAGTTTGAGGACAACCACAGACCAAATCATTTTTAAGGGCACAGGTTTCAGAGAGTTACGCTCATTTCTTTAAGGTAAACTTTTAGTGTGTAACATTTCCACAAGCACACTTTTCCATCAGTGTTCCACAATAGTTTACTCAAGATGATAGTGTGTTACATTTCATCGCTTGTTAATAACTTTCATTGTAAAACCAGTTAGATAGTAACCGGTACTGCCCGAGTCAGTCAGATAGATTTTCAAAAAAAAAAAAAAAAAAATAGAGCTATTATGCTTTTTTTGTCTTTTCTGACCTGTAGATGTTGTAACAATGTCGAATAGTCATGTTAAACGATGCCAAAGCGCCACATAATGAGGATCATGGATTTGGAAGTGAGGCCTGCAGGCTGCTTCAGTTGGCTCTGCACACTGTGTTTTGCAGTGTTTTTTTTAACAGTGCTTTCCCAGTGAATGGACATGCCAGCTCATGCGCACAGGGCTGCCCTTCTGCCCTTCCCCCGCTCTGCTCAGACACCGCTGTGCTCTCTGCTTCACGGATTACTGTCAGCACCTTGCTCAAGATGGCTCCAATAAAGTGTTTTTTTTCTTCGGGTGAATGAAGGACAGTTGACTTTGTTAAACTTTTCTAAAGAGGCAAGCACCAGACAAAAGTCGAGAGTGTTCTTGTTTCTTATGGATTTATTCCATGTGGATTTACTTCCTCAACGAGCACAAGGTGGATTAACAGCTGAACTGCTGCTAAAGGACTGCGCGTTGCTTTGTTGTTTTGAAGACTGAGAAGCACAATCTGTAAGCAACATTTTATCAGTGTTCTAGCCGTGTTTAGTTTGTGTCAGAAAAGGGGTTATGAGTACAGTGGAGTGCAGAGGTGCGCATGAAGGAAAGGAGGAGGAGT
Organism: Naso minor; assembly: GCA_029874875.1. Lineage (NCBI taxonomy): Eukaryota > Metazoa > Chordata > Actinopteri > Acanthuriformes > Acanthuridae > Naso > Naso minor. Next base: position 15,763,074 of record JAQFJB010000005.1, on the reverse strand, counting down.
AATTAACTGATAGACTGTCTGAGAGAATGCAGGAAATACAAGTACGACAAAGGGTGTGAGTCACAATTTTCTGAAGATCTACAGACTTTATAATTTGGTCAGTTGTGTTTAGCTGCTCCGTAGGAGTCCAAAATCAAAACAACAGACCCAAAAATGGGTATAATAGCTCTTCTTTAACTACAGAAAATTTTCAACATATCTGTCGCCTGCAAAAACATATTCTTGGTAGTTGCAGTGTGTTGCTTGAATATGCAGTTGTTTTCTAAATGCTGTATGTGTGTTGACAAATTAATGAAGATGTATTCGTAATATGCTTGTTTTGCATGCGTCTATTTGAACGTTTGCTTCAGCCTCAGTGCGTTGAGCTTTCTAGGCCGTCACATGTGTAATAAATTTAGTGATTTCCCTGGACCAATAACCCGATCAAGCCACAGAAACGTGTCATGGTCATTTTGTATTATGGACAAGAAAAACCTCATATATTGCACCTTCAGAATGTCAGCTCTTTGTGTGTTTTCAATTACAGCCTCATTGGACAGAAGGTCCCGGCAAATGGATGCAGAATGATGGTACATTAGAGTTGACTATGATAACTGTTCCACACTTTCTTTTAAACATTGTTCCTTAAATTGAATGCATTTTTGCTTTGATTAAAGCATTGCTTAAGGGACTTGCCCTTGACTGGACCATTGTACAGCACTGTGGTTTTGAAGGATGTGTGATTAAACACGCAGCTCGAAGACTTGACACAGTACAGGTATTTTATGCTCTGTGTACTCAAGGGTTTTATAACTGCTCCACACGGACGGGGGAAAAAAAAAAAAAGAGTGAACACATGCTTTAGACCCTCCACATCTCACATGTGGTTTATGTTTTCACTGCTTTGTCTGCTCGATAAAAAAGTGAAACAAAAAAATTAAGACATTAAGCAAATTAGCATTATTCTGTCAAAGTCAGCCTTGCAGCCCTTTGTCCTCTTGACCGATAAATGAAAACATTTCAACTCGAAATGCTTGTTTTAGAATGTCTTTGTCTGCTTTGGAGCATGTTATGAGAAACGAGAGAAAATTACAGTTAAAGCTTATTTTTATTGACGGCACACAAAGCGGAAAAGACCATTTGTTTTTTAGGAGCATAAACGATCCACAATTCTCTTTTTCACTATTTATAGTTGGAGGCACAAGGATAATTTTCATTAAATAATGTCAGTAGTTTGTGTTTATGGCCAAACAAGTATTGTGCAGGTCAGTGGTGTGTTTCTCTCATTTTCCTCCAAAACAAATGTTGCATTAGGCAAGATCTCAGTGACAATAAGCAGTACGGCTTTTGTGCATGTGCTCTGCTACAATCACAAAACGCAAAATTAAAATTTCTCAGTAGGGCTTCAGACTTGTACTAACCAAAGACCGTCTAACAGACGTCTGACCAAAAGTAAACATCCTCTGATTTCAAGAAAGGGGAACTAACTAACCTATTTACGAGTCTCAGGAGTTACAATTAAAAGAACAAATGTTCCACAGAACATAGATCACTCTAGGTTTTTAGGTGTTTAAGTTTTATATCCTGTTTTCCAGTAAAATCTAAAAATGTTTAATTGACGTGCAGTATTCTTCAGTTAACTCAGTAGCCTCGCTATCTCCCAACTGTTTCATATCTTCTGTTGTTTCATAAGAACACAATGCATCTCCATATAGACAAGCACATATACAGCGCAGCACAAAAATGCACACATGCACACAGAGTCCAATGTACAGAGTCCAGCTGTCTCTGTCTCTGCCATTACTGTAAGAGAATACCCCCGGCCAGCGCTCTAACCCACTCCATCAATCTCTTTCTGTTTGACAGAAACTATTTCCACCTGTTCTCCCACAGTCCACTCGCAGACACTCAGAGGCTCAACGTGCGACTTCAGGCTTCAGGTTTGGCTTGATGAAGACTGTGGTCAGTGAACTGTGTTCACGTGGCACAAAACTGTCAGAGCGTCTTCAGTGATTAAAGCATCAACTGCAGGATTTCACTTCTTCATTGACTGATTAAAGACGCTGTGATTCTCTGTGAACATTGTGCTTTAATGCAGTATTAAAGAACTGGTAGTTTACTGTGTATTGGTATTTCCATTCTGGAAGTTTTTGTGTTACTTTGCTGCTCCTTCACTCCACTATCTTTCTTAGGGTAACACAACACCTTTCACCACCCCTGCCATCGCTGTTACAGATTTTCAGTAATATTTCAGTCAGGCTAAGCAATATTTTACATTGAATATGGGATTAAAATTGCTGTCAGCTGATACAAAACATTCTTCAAAACGTCAGCTTCTCAGGGATCTGACTTGTTCTGTTCATACTGATGAGACATTGCATTGCAGATGTTTTAAGGAAACAAACTGTCACCCTATTTATACCTAATATTAAAATGTGCTCTGTATCTGGATAAGTTATCCAGATAGGGAAAAACACATGATCAGAATGATTATGATCAGAATGTTATTGCATCTGCAAAACCAGATCTGAGGGTAGTCTTGTGTTTGGATCGTATGAAGGTGTAAAGCAATCCGTGCAACACGCAGACATCCGCACACGCAATGTCATCCTCCTGCTTTGACGTGTGATCGCTACGTGATCATTCCCCGCTGCATTGAACGCCATGAAAATTACTGAGTATCGCCTAGCCCACCACTCATTACTCCACTCTTTCGTCCATGAAGACTGGTTAACTGTTCTGGCATTTAAATGTAACCACAAATGAAATTGCCAAAACAGTGTCATTTGTCTTTTCTGTTTGCTTATGACAGAAAAGCATCGCAAATGGCCCCTTCCTCTACAAAGAAAAATTAAAAATAGACTGTACAGTAATAATATTTCTGGCGATCCCATACCTGCCATGTTGACAGCCTACAGCTGATTTGCTTATCACTCACGTGCAGCTTTTGCTGGAGAACAGAGATCCAATCTCAATGTAGATAATGAAAACACATGAAAAATACCTTTAAATGAATGTAAAGGCAAGACTGAATCGCTTATTATCTGGATAATTCACCCGGATACAGATCACAATTTAATACCAGATGTAAATGGGATGTATGACTCTCACTTCCCCTTAACAACAGATGAAAGGCAATGGGAAAAATACTGGT
>JAQFJB010000005.1:15636089-15647790 GCA_029874875.1 Naso minor | reverse complement strand
TGAATTTTCTGAGAGCTGAAGAAAAGAAACATTCTCTATTCAAGTCAACACATGCAACATGTAATATCTTTGACAGCAGCAGAACATAACTATATTTGGTCATGGTGCAAATATATTTTTTGCCTCGCAAGTACACACTCACGGCAATACAAAACCGGAAGTGTAATATACACAAATTGTGAGAGTAGCTGTCACATTTCTTGTTGTGTGTAAATTTGTAAAAGACGAGCTTTCTATTTTTATAGAAATTCCAGAGCAGCATGGGCTCCTGACTGTAACTTTGGCTGAATAAGAGCAGATAAGCTGAATTAAACTTCCTCTGGTCCTCCCAGGTCCTCGTTTTTTCCATGATACTGAACTTCCTTGACCAGAAAGGCAACAAAGCATTCTTCCATCCTTATCATTCTACTTATCGATGTTTTATTCATTACTGTCATAGCTGCAAAATGGCCCTTGTGCATTTTACATGAGTTGCCTTAAGGGATTTTCTGACTCTCCAGAAAACCCATTAATCCAGGCCTGCAGGTATATAACTCTCCTCTTGGTGTGAAAGGTAAAACGCCACACAAAATACTGCTACAGCACGTAAGAGTGTAAATTCTGCTACACTTAACTTTTGACGCACTTTTTAAACATCTGCTTGGATAAATAAAATCTCATCAGCCGACACTCAACAGTTAATGTCAGTTTGATGATATATCTTAAAATAAAAGATTGATTCGTATTTGTAAAACAATCAGGCAGCCAAACTCTGTAAAATCCCTTCCTGTTTATCAGCCCTATCTTAATCTGCAGATAGGGATGAGCAAGAACATCATTCTCGGTATCTGTTAAATCGACTGAATTATCTGTATTTGTATCCATACTTGTAATGGGTGGGGCTTAAACCTAAATTGGGATGTACATAGTTCAAATGTGGGTGGTATTTTTAGGAATTTGATCATATAAGCCTTTAGTCCTGCTTAACCAGATCTCTTGCCACACTACACTAGCGCTGCTTAAGAAAGGTCTTGCTCAACCTGTCATTCTAGAATTGGGGAAAAGACACTCTGGCTTGTTTGTATTTTTAAAGCAATCACAATCGTCCTAGACGATGCTAAGCGCAGGATGTAGCAACAGTGCCCTTACAAAATCGTCGAGGAGTAATAGCAGAAGGGGAGGAAAATGCCAGCTGAACAGTTAGCCAATGAGAGGCAACTTCTTTTTCCTGTGACTCAGACTGAATATGAAAGATCTCGAGGAATCCCCTTGATGAGACCTCATGAGAGCCTGAACAGTATCTTCGATCCTATACAAAGTAACACAGTGTTAATTATTAATAATTGGTGTGTGTGTGTGTGTTTGTGTGTTTGTTTTCCTACGTACATGGGGTCCTAAAATGGAAATTTCACTCACAGTGAGATCCAGTTTTGACACAGTTTTGGGCCCTACAACTTTGTCATTAAATTTTAGAAATATGTGTATGGGTAAGGTATGAACTGAGGGTTAGTTTTAGGCATAAATTGGTTAAGGTTCGGGTTCGGATTAGGGAGTACCAATTAATGAAAGTCAAAAGTGTGTATGTATATGTGTCATGCGTTTTATATGAGATCCAATGGTGATTTACCTGAGTACAAGTATTGACAGATTTAATTCAAATGACCCTCTTACTCAAGAAAACTGCCTGTCTTTTAAACAGACATGCTGAATACCTTCAACCTTTCCGCAGCGACAGAGTGGGAGTGAGTGAATGATTTTAAAGGATGTCTGACATCAGCATGACTCCTACAGGGTAAAAAGTGTCTGTTCTCAAGCCCTGAATGAATTAACTTTTCATGAGGCCAATGGATATTGATGAACCCCTGCATGTCCGAGAGTCTATTTAAGTCCTGCCAAATGGAAGCATGATAGAGCCGAGCTGTTTCCACTGCAAGGACACACAAAAGCACAGGCCCATGAGTACAGTGTCCATTTTAGGACATCCTCAGACCTTAGAGTGAAAGGCATCATTCCTCAGACTAAATGTCGTCAGTTCTTGTGTTTCACAGTAAACTACATCATTTCTTGGCCTCCTATAAAATGCTATCACTTAAAACAAACACGTACTGAGTTGCTAAGTTTCAAGGGGAGCAACGTCACTAGATGGCCCCTTGTTCTATCCTTGAAGTTAGTTGAGCGGCGCTCTTGTCATAGACGAATGGCTGTAATCAAGCTTCTGTTTTCTTTTACCTCTCAACTCAGCAGTAACGTAAGTTTGGTTTGTGAGACTACCGTTTTGCTTATGAATGACAATAGTAGCCGTACGACTGGGCTTTGCAAGAAGGATGTGCAGCGCAATTTCTGGTTATCGTTGCATATCTAAATTGACAGAACTGAAAAACCTACTGAGCTACAGCCATCCCCAAGAACCGAGAACATTTAGTCTGAGGGATGATGTCCTCTTACTCTAAGATCTGAGGATGTGCTCAAATGGACGCCGTACACGAGGCTAAACATGCAGTTGCACACACATCAATTTACAAGCAGTTCTTAGACAAGACTGCATGTAAAGTGTGTCCTCTGCCATCCTGAAACCAAAAATGACAAAAATATATTATTTATTTTTTGTTTCCTTTTCTCACGAGAGACTCCAACAAAGAGCAACAAAAAATATCTCTGCAGCTCTGAGTCATTCATAAATTACTTACTGTGATGTTTGAGGAATCACTTATTTGTATTGACAATCTTTAATATTTAAATGTGAATCAAAATATAAGCTGTCAGAATCATTAGTGTTGCTACAAAGACACCCAGCATTTCCTTTGTGAGTTGCACCTAAGTCCCATCACAAAACAAACCTTTTGAAGTGTAAAACGGCAGACAGCAAAGTCGAAAATGCCCCTTGCTGATAGAAAGCAAACCACATTGCAATCTTTCAATCACACCGTACCAGTTATATATGATTCCCTTTCTTATTTTATACATAGATTTTTGTGCGAATCTTTCTAAATTGCAGCTGTGAGACCTGACTAGATCTTGCATCACACTTGTGCCCCCAGATAGAACTGGATGTGTCACTGCCCCTTACAGTAGCTGCTAAGGAAATTCTGCAACATGGTTGTGTTGCGTAAAACAACAAAAATGCAGCAATTGAGATATATTTCAATAAGAGTCTATAGGAGGACATAGCATGGTGTTATAGAGGTGAGATGAGAAGTCACCCAGCACAGTGAGAAAGGAAGCTGACACACAATAAGAGATGTGGCTGCAGATCAGGCTAATAAATAAAGTCTAACCAGCAAGGAGGAGACAGATGCATTAGTTTAATTCACTTACATAATAGCAGAAATGCTGGTGTTGGTTCAGCATCAAAACAAATGAGCTCAGTCTCTCCCAATGACAGAAATTCACCCTTGAAAAACCCTGACTTGTGTCTTGGATGTGTCCACTAATTGTAAAAAAGAAAAAAAACAAACAAAAACAATGGTGTGGCACTTTAATTAAGGACAAAATTATGAATGCATAGCTTGAATGGATTTCTCACTAACGTATGACAACAAATTAAATCTATGCCGATTCAATGGTCTTGTATGAGGTTTTTTTTTTATTATATTAAAGCAAGAAACACACAAAGCAGTACACCATTTAGATTATTCAGCATGCGGCCCACAAATGAGGATAAAGTAGAAAATCTCTCTGCTGTGTCAGTCAATTTGAGTTTGTCAAATAGCAGATGTCAGAGAAAACAGGATGTCCTCGGTGTTGCATCATGATTGATGATGAAGACTCTGTGAAAGTAAATATGTGTCTCTGAGACTGAGAGCCTTGGCTTCCATAAATCTGGGGAGGAGGTTTTGCGCATACAAGAAATGGATACTTGTATGTACCGAATCTTCACTACCTGATTAATGGTTAAGATGAGAAACATTTACGTATCCAGACAGTAGTTAGTCTACATGGACTGTTGCATGATTGCAAATCACTGCATACATGTATGTTTTACATGCTGTAGAAAAAGTAATAATATGACTTCCACTGAACAGGGCAGATGAATTAGACCTACACCAAATACTTGCCTCTTAAATCGCAAGTTCATTGGTGATACAGTCTTGGGCGTCCATAGGCAAAACGTTTGTACTGCTTTTGCTACAAATAAGACAAAAAGAAACTGTGGAATTCAGAAAGCACCCTGACAGGCTAGAATGCACCCACAGCATTTAGCTTTGCTGCACAGCCCTATTTGCACATATTTAAACCATCTAATAGTCAGACATTTGGAGCAAAACTGGCCTCATTCTTTGCAAATGAGCCTCACTGCAAAAAAAAAGTGCAGTTCACAAACGGCAGTGCTAATAGCTACACACAGCTAGAGGGGAAATTACAGTGTCTTATTCATGAGGAGACTTCATTGTGGCAGCAGTGATTGTCTGTAAATACAACCTGTAAATAATATTTAAGACAGATAATTATTGAAATGTACACAATACGGGCCAGTTTTGACAAAGATTATTACACAGATCAGTAATTAAATAACTGCACAGAGCTTATACAACATAATAATTGAAGAGGGTATTGCACAGAAAAAAAGTACTGTGCAGTAAGTAATACTGCACAAAATTATATTACCAGTAGGTCAGTATTGCATGGTGAGTCCGTATACACAGGCAAAAATATACATATGCAAAGGTAAAAAACATAAACTACTACTAAGGTAAGTTATTAGGTTGTAGCTGCAGACAGAGGTCAACTAAGTTCAAGTCTATTAACACAGAGTGTTTGACACTTTGAAAAGTTTGATGGCCACAGGCAGGAATGAATTCCTGTGGTGCTCTGTGGCGCACCTCACTGGAGAAAGTCTTGCACTGAACACACTCCTGTACTTGACCGGCCATGTTGAGCTGCAGGTGGTTCTGTGGTTTGAGGTCAGTGACACAGATCTGTAGTCCTTGGAGCAACTGGTTTTTATGAGCTCAATCATCCTGTTTGCTGTCATTAATCTCTTTTGTTTCAAAGTGATTTTTTCCACATTGTTTTCCTAAGTCATATTTTTTCTTTTCATGGTTTTTCCCTTGATGAAAGAAGGCTAAAATTTCTGTTCCTGATGCCAACCAGCTATTTCCTTCTGCCTCGTTATGTAGAACCAAAGAGTGGATCATTTTTGACGGTATTGTTATGGTCTAACTGAAAAGAAACTAAACCTCTTTTTTAAGTTGCACCCAAATTCTTTGACTTTGGAAGCTAATGCATCTTTGGTGCATTTTTGGTGTCCATCAATATATGTTACATTAACCTCATGATAATTCATAGGTGTTTTTTAAATTGTCTATCATCTTTGCCTCTGGGCGAAATCAGCTGTCTGTTCAAGTAAATACTTGACCTGTGTGCACGGAGGAAAACAACCATTGCTTGTGTGCACATAGCTAACAATATGTGTTGAAACTTTTCCTTTAATCAGCAAACATCAAACAATCCATGCACAGAATTGCACAGGCCTGCACAGTCTGTGAGTGTTGCTCTTTACACATATTGTAACACAGTTTGCAAGATGAAGCCTCTGCACGGCACTAATGTGTGGAAGTCATCAATCTCTGCAGAGAGTCAAACACACTGCATTACTCACAGTCAGATTTTATCAGCTGCATGTCCCAGCAGTTCTTTTAAATGTCCGTGGAGATGAGAGCGAAACACACTTACTGCAGATCAACGAGTGAAACCAGCAACATGTCAAATTGAAACTGCTTGTAAATCAGCACCACACTGTTACAGCTATCCTACTCTCATTGAAGTTTCACATGAGACTGATTTATGCCTGATTTTGCAGGCTTTATTTGTTAATTGTAAGATCTAAATAGTTGTGCATCCTGTGCAAAGCAAATTAAAGTCCTAATAGATGTGAATTATAAACTTTCATGACAAGCTATGAAAAGAAAAACAGGAATATAGCAGAAAAGGGAAATATTCACCAATTTGTTTTCCTTATCTGCCTCATCAGTGGGAATGATCTATACTAGCATGGATTGGTCAGGAAGCAGGAGAACATGGAAAAAATGTTGAAATCATTTGCCTTATATTGCATTATTGGAGCATAACAATGAGAGATTGTATGCATCTAAAGGAAAAAGGTGTATGAAATGATTATAGCATCTTCACAATGTAGGAAAAGGCACCCACCGTCACATTTAGTGTTTAGTGGAGCAACTAACAGCAAGTGGCAACATTTTAGTGTTTAAAGTGGCAAATGTGTCACTTTTACTTTTTTTTTTTTTTGTAAAATACTGCCAGTACATGTTGAATGTTGACAACAGCAGGTGATAAAGAATTCTGCAGCCTTATTAAGACACGTGGAAATTTGATTGTTTTCCTCATATAATTTAAACTCTTTATAAATTTGTTTTAACCATAGCAGGAACGAGGGTTACTTTTTCCCTTTTTGTCACATGATTTAAGAGAGTACACTGTAAAAATATGTTTTAAACCAATAATAATAACACTAAAAGAAAAAACTATCAGGGATTCACTAATAATAACAACACCAAAAGGATGAGCAATCAGGGGAAAATACTGTATAAAGTCATTTATGTGAGCATAATCAAACATCATTGACAGAGTGGTGATTAGCATGTTTATTATAATAGAGCTTTTATAAGAAGACATACGCTGTTACAAAATCTATACACAACCATTTACAAAACAATTAAGACAGATTTCTCCTTTTCTATGAGTCACATTTAGAAAAACATTCATGTGTTCACGTGTATTTGAACACCTGAATGCATGGTGCAGGAAATAAGCTACTCTTACCATTATAATTTTATGTGTCTATATATATATATTATCATTCACACTCCATCACTATTAATTAAACAGCTTATAGCATATTTCACATCTTAGAAGGCAAAATGGTCACAAATATGCTCACTGAAGCAGCCATGCAATTGAAGGTACTTATATGCAGTGTGTGTTGATAAGTCGGCACCAGTAGTCATGTGCAACTGCGGTCCCACTAAAGCTTTGACCTTTAGCTTTGTGCGGAGTGAAAGGGAAAGTAACGCGACAAGATTTCTTTGTCCATCCTCAGCTGCCTTCCCGTAAAACCATAAAATTGCTTATCGTCAAAAGATAAGATTGAGACGAGGGCGGAAAGATGAACAACAATAGGTTTTGAAGCAGGTGGTTAATCTTCGACCTGGCCTCTGTACAGTCATCACGGGCGGTACTGTGAAAAGCAAAGACGAGCAAATGAACAACAGTTAACACACACACACGTTTCAGTTGTTTTCAAAAAACAAAACTAGGTCAGTATTTTTGAATCAAGTGCAAGAACATCTTTATTCTTTCTTACATCAAGTTCTGCAATTATATCAAACTCAATGATTTCTGTTGGAACCTGGTTGGAACATCCTCACTAATGTAAAGACTCAGTTCAGACAGACATAACTTGAGAAAATGGAGATTTTTGTGTGTACAAAAACTTCAGTCATCACCCACCCTGTTGAAGTGATTCCTGCCATTCCTTCTGTCTGTCTTTTTTTGGTTAATCCTCACAATCAGATCGTCGACCCACTTCTCTTTGGGGTCTGCGCACAACACACGGCCCCTCCTCATGGTGAAGCTAGAGGATGATTGATGAAACAACAGATGTTCATTTTGCAAAGCAATCATACAGTTTGTTTAATCATACCAAACATTTAAAGTCTTAAGTCCTTATTATCTGTGCATAAACACTTACATGACAGCAGGGATGTTGCAGCCTCCATCAATCACCTGCCACTTGTAGTCCACGACGTGTTTTTTAGTTCTTTGGCCGATTTTTTTCACGTACTTAAAACAGCAGTCTTCATAGCTCACTGAGGGATCAGAAATCGACAACACCATGAGTACTGAGTGAGGCCGTATCAAAGCAGAAAACAACTTGCCTCATTGACACTTACTTAAAATTTGCTGTGTTAACAGTTCTGTATCACATGCCACCTATGTGACCCTACTGATACAAGCAGTTCTTTGATAGTGACTTACCTTGTGCGAATGCAAGACAGACGCAAGATATGATCAGCAGGAAGAACAGCGTGTTGAACTGCATGGTGCGATCTGTAATGTAGATCTGAAAGAAGACAGACAGATCGAAAGAATGACACCGTTTTCCTGCTGTCAGCATTATCACTGAGATTAGTGTCCCTCCCACACCTTCCGTCATCATACTTGATACCTTGACCCTTGAACAGAATTGACATCTGCACTCTGTGTGTAGATGCACACATGCATTCCATATCTATCTCATGACATCGACCTTGTTAACTTTACATTTTATGTTTGCCAAACAAATCTCAGTATCTTTACATTACGGGATGTTTTGGCACCTGTTCACTACAGGAATTGCTTCTATTCTCTTATTTTGGTAAGAAAATCATATTGAACTTTTGCTATAAAACAAAATGGATCAATATTGCTTTGGAAACACTCATGTAAAAAAATCTCCTCTGTCGCATCTGTTTGACCTAAAGCTTAATTTTGTAACATTAATCTGCACAAATGGAGACTTTTGGCTAAATCTGACACATTTATGTAAAGTAATGTAAAGAATAGTAAAGATGCAAAAGTGCTTCAAATCTTAGAAATCTTACTAACTCTTATCTAAGTGTATACTAATAACCATTACAAAATACTGATGAAGCATTCATAGAGTTTAGTGTCTTTATGTAAATTTGGATTGCAAGTAACTCACCCGTTACTCTCCGGATGCTCCTTACATGTGCTTTGTAGCTCCGCTTGTGTTGCTGCAGCAGAGGTGTAGCACTCTTATAAAGCACTCAGGGGCATTTTTTTTCCGGGGCATCATATTTCAATAAAACACATTCATGGAAATACGAATTATGGAAATATGGGGGGCGGGGGTACAGCTTTTTACTCTGAAAGTTAATTACAGTAACATAACATAAAGACTGTTATTTGTTGATGAATCCTAATATTGTGTGTAATCATGTCCCCCTACTGATTAAGGGGTCCATTAAAGGGAAACACTTTTCATCCTAGATTTTACTCCTATGTTGCCGTAGGTTGTTGTAATTGGAATCTAGCCTGTTTTAACATCCCCTCACACTGACAGTTACATGTTGAGAAATCCTCTTAACGCCTTTACTGAATACAGGTGTTTAGAGCCACTAGTCTTACATAACTTGTTTTCAGTTCATATCCAAAAAGTTCTGCTGTTGAAATCAAGGTTTAAAGACAACATTTAACCAAAAGGCTGTAAAAGCAAACTTGCACAATCAGATTGCTGTGCTAAGATGCAGCTGTTCAAGGTCATCCTGCAGAAATCTTATCTCACCTCAAACAGGATAGTTATCAAAGGTAAGAACACCGAATATCTATTTATCAGTGTAACAATTATTATTGTGCTGTATATTTTCATTTAACAATCACCGTGGAAACTACTGTTGATAGTGCATACATATGCACAGGCATTTAAATTCCTACCATTCATCTAAATCTGCACAAATACATGCATCCCTATAAAGGTGAGACTAATGTGTATAAACCAAGCCTCTTTCCATTTTAATACATAATGTCTCACTATAATAACCACTACAGAGGCAAAAACACATGTTGTAGTGGTTATTAGTTAGTAATCACCTGTTTGCACTTTTAGATAGTCAACAACTACTCATTTTACTTGTTTACGTGTTTTTATATGGAGTTAAAACTTTTAATTACAAACTTATCGAGGGCCTTTCCCATGTTGTGGCCCTGAGTTTGAAGTCCCACTTGTCCCCTCAAAATGATGCCACTGCACTAACCTGCCACCAAATCAGTGGCTGCTGTTACAGAGAAAGCCAGTATGAGCTCCTCTCACATTTTGGAGACTTGTCAAATATTTCAATTATGAGGAGATCCTTTCCTTCTTTACCTATAAAATCTGTTGGTTTTCTTGGCTACACATACATAATTCCTGTGGAAAATAGGACACGTCTTTGAAAGAGGCCTTACAGACACTGGTCTTGTTTGTCTTGCACTCTGACTGCAATACACTTTCAGACTGTAAGCTAGTTGTAAAGTAATTTCTAATCCTCGACTGATAATGTAAGGTGTGACCATCATGCAGACAGATATGACACCTACCTCTGTTTGATGGGTAGTACTTTATAGCTTACACATTTAGCTCTAGTTCCTCGCGAGTTTAATAAATCAAAGATATTACATTGTATAGCTTGCTCATACTGAGAATTAATGTGTTCAGTGTCGGTGGGTGGCTTTTAAGTTGGCATTTCAATTAAAAGTAATCTGTCGAGTAAATGTGCCACTGTTGCTCATTCACTTTGAATTGTGTGTGGAAATCCCCACTGGATGGCACAGAGCAAGTTTTATCCGGCCATAAAAAGTCTGTATCTAAGAATCAATATAAGTCATCTAATGTAATGATCTAAAAGACCTGTTTTTATGCTTTGAACTGATGCGAAAACAGAAATAACTGTTTAGTTACTGCATTTTATTGACATTTAGTCATGTTTATATTGCCCATATGGGTCAACATTGTATGTGCGATGTCACTGACAGTATATCAACTCAGGTTAAGTGTGACAAATTAAACACTTCACTGTTCTCTTTTCAGTGGCTCATATCCAACACATCTGGTGTGACTCAAAGTACCTTAAAGGACCATTCCGGCCTATTTTTGTCCTCTCACCTTAAGCAGAGATCGCCCCATCTTCTACAAATCTTGGTGTTAAAATTCGACCATGTGTATACTTAAGAAGATCTCAGACTACATTCTTAAACTCCATTCTCTGCCATTCATGTTAAAACAGGGGATAGAAACGCTACAGGACACATGAAAGTTGCTAGGTATAAGTAATTCACCCTTCTAAAGAGAACGTCTGTGTCTATTTGGTAAAATTCGCTGAGAGAGAGAGAGAGGGAAGCCAGGAGCCGAAAGTTTTTACGCCTGAAAAAATAGTTCCTCACAAGTGCTACCTTTCTAGCTTGAATATTAGCATGGAGAAAGACTTTGACGCAGACGTTCCTTTAAACTACAGCTGTCACACATTTTCAAGTACTTTCTGTAACGCCTATTGAACATGGAAAATATAAACAGACATGATATCTCATAGGTAAAGCGATTTGGGGGAAAAGGGGTGGGGTTTATGAAACCTATGTGGCTAATGACAAAAGACAATGGCGCTGTAGTAACAGTGGTATGGCCTTTAATGTTCTCCTGGATCCAAACTCTTCAACTATGTTTTATCTACATATTTTTCATTTAATTTTTCTTTAAAATCTGTATGTATTGGAATTTTTTGCAGATCTGAATGACATTTATTGCATGTCTGTTTCTCCCACAAGAAAGATCTCACCTCTGTCGCTCTTCCTGAGGTTTCCTCCATTTTTCCTTGTGTCAAGGGTTTCTCTTTTCATCTGAACTGAGGTTCTAAGGACAGAGCATGTTGTTTGCTTCACAGATTTTAAAGCCCATGCAAGGCAAATTGTGACTTGTTAGTTAAGGTTAGGGTTTGGGTTTGGGTTAGGCATACATTGCTTATTGTTAAGATTAGAGAAAGGCTGTTGACACACAGAAAGAATGAATGGAAACGTAATGTCCTCACAAAGATACAAGTACAAGGATTCTCGTGTGAGTGTACGCGTGTGTGTGTGTGTGTGTGTGTGTGTGAGAGAGAGTGTGTGTGTAAGTGATTTTGTGTAGAATTGTGTGCATATGCTGCGTGCTTGTGTGTGTATGTGTGCATGTGAG
>JAQFJB010000005.1:15295871-15307623 GCA_029874875.1 Naso minor | reverse complement strand
GACCTGCGGAGCTGGATAAATGGCAAACTCAAGCTTAGACTTTTTGCCAAAGTCAACAGAGAGTCTCTCCATCAGCAGAGAGGTGAAACCAGAGCCAGTGCCCCCCCCAAAGGAGTGGAAGACCAGGAAGCCTTGAAGACCTGTGCACTGATCAGCCTACGGACACGAAGATTGGAAAAATACAATAAGAGTTTGTGCTGGTCTGATTGTTTCATGCCTGTAGATTCATTCAAAATCAATGGTAAACTGCACAGCACAGTAGGGCATTTAGAACCTGACGAATACTTCAAAAGGGCCCTACCAGTTTGCGGATTCTGTCAAGGACAGAGTCAATGATCTCTTTGCCGATAGTGTAGTGTCCACGCGCGTAGTTGTTGGCAGCATCTTCCTTGCCTGAGATCAGCTGTTCAGGGTGAAAGAGTTGGCGGTATGTTCCCGTGCGCACCTCATCTGAGAAAGATAAAAGCAACAATCTGTTGAAGTGCCATTGGTGCGTAAATCATGCATATGTTAGAATCATTTAGATGAAAAGTCAAAGCTCTCCTGAATTTTGTCATAAAATTTTCCATCATGCATCAAACTTATCTGGATCACAACGGACAATACTACCATCTTCCCTAATTGCTTATTTCTAATAGTCCCAAAAAAAGGTGATCAACCCTCAAAAGTATAAACGGGTGCTAAATCCTCAAATAACAGACTTTGTCAAAAAATATACAGGACAGCACTCCAGACAACACTTGAAGTGCCGTCCTGTATATTTTTTTACATAGATTTTTCTAATTTGTAATAAAAAAATAACAAGCCCCACATCCTAACACTACTGACCAATGACAGTGGGCTCCAGGTCAATGAAGACTGCCCTGGGAACGTACTTCCCGGCCCCAGTCTCGCTGAAGAAGGTGGTGAAGGAGTCGTCATGTCCCCCTACAGGCTTGTGGCTGGGCATCTGGCCGTCTGGCTGGATGCCGTGTTCCAGACAGTACAGCTCCCAGCAGGTGTTCCCCATCTGGACACCTGCCTGGCCTACGTGGACAGAGATGCATTCACGCTGGAAGACAGGAAAATGGGAAGGTGAAAAAAGAGGCAGGAGAATGGAGAAAAGGGAAATACAAAGGAGACAAAATAAGGTGGAAATGCGAGGAAAGGAAAAGATTTTACACTCTTAGAAACTGTATGTGTTCTTCCCCAGCTAAGAGAGCATTTAACATGATGGAGATGACTTTTTTAAAAAAGGAAAACTGTTGGATTTTACACATGAAGGCAACAGTTGCAGGAATCCGAAGGAATAATTCATAAACTCTGCCACTAGGTGGAAACAAAGAGTTATGTGGGAAAGAAGGTTGAGGTTGAACATGCAACACAGATCAGCTACAGCTGTCACCAGATTTCATGTGACTGTCTTTGAGCGAAGTCCATGAGCTGGAGGTCGACTTCAGAGCACATTTAACATTTATTCTACAAAGAGGACCTGAATAAACTGACACGACTAATGGAATGAGCAGAAGAATCACACACTGCTTTATCAGCATGGCGTTGTAATTTCTCACAGTGTTAAAGAAGTAAATTATAAAGTAGCTACCAATTCTTGCAGGACATTATTACACTTTTAGCCTATATTTTTTCAATATGTTCCTTTAACACTTCCGCTGGTATGAGACCATTGTAAACAATGATGCAAATCAATGGCATGGACTGTTTTATGGTAATGCTGGATTTTTTAATCAGTGAGGAAGAACCTTGTTTTGTCAGGTTTTTAATTTGCTGGAATGGGCAGACACAAGACACTCATGTCATAAATAATTATAATTTAACCATATATAGGAAATTTTATTAATATTGCCCACGTGTTGCTCAGGATGCTAAAAACTGTTCTATAGAGCCCGATGTGATGTCTTAAAATTGCTAACTGCTAAATTCAAAATGTTGCAGTTTACTATGATATGAACCAGAGAAAAACAAGCAAATCTTTGGATGACATATTTTTCACCACATAAGGGATAGGCCCATATGAAAGATCGCTTGTTTACCTTTAAGATTTAATCACAAAAATAATCTTTTTCTTTAGGATCTAGACCAAATAACTGTGTTTGGTCTTTCATTTAAACAAGCATTACACAATAAAACTAAACCATGACTTAATTCCTCATCATTTAACAGTAACGACCATTGAAATACTATCTAACTCCACCTTACTTTACATCAAGCTGCTATTTTTATCCTTTCCATCAACATTCCCCCCCTCATTCAGACACGGGAAGCTGATGGGGCGTTTTACAGAATTATCCATGATTTTACAGTCTGTAAACCTCATTAAATCCATGCTGGCCAACAAGGACTTTTTAGATACTGTCAATACTTCATCGTGCCATCATTGAAAGGTGACCCTCTTCAGACTGGCCTCGTTTTGCAGTTTGGCAGAACTCTGTGCAGCAGCTATTCTGGGTTCCTCATGCTAACCTGACACCTAGCAGTGAACGCTGACTGTTTCTGTAAACACTGACTGGCAGCCCCCAAAATAGTGGTGACTGACAGGCTGAACTTTACACCTGACCTGCTGAAAGTTTCCATCAGTCTACAAAAAATTCCTTCAACATTAAAGTTCAGATGGTAAATGTAAACTGTGCTAATTTTTAGGCCAAAAATAATGTTGATGCGTGAATGCTGGGTAATTTTTATGCTGAGGTAACATTTATTACATTCTAAGCACTCTGTGCCGAAGTTACACCTTCCCTAGAATCTGTGTATGATGGAAACAAGGGCACGTCAGAGGTTCCACTGCGCAGACTTGAGATTCCAGTTTTGTTCGTGACTAAAATAAATACCCTAGATCCTGTCGGACAGGCGGCGAGAGAGAGAAAATGTGAAGAGACTGAAAAAGAGAACAATTAATTTGTTAAAAGCTTTTCAGGTCAGCAGACGCAGGAACAGAGATCCCATAATACCCCATCATCAAATCATCACCTCTGCCTCTATTATAGGAAATAAGACATGATGTACCACAAAGAAAAGGTGAGGATGGATCATGGTTTGATGGAATATACAAGGCGCGAACTGCCATGCATTTCCATTTTGAATGTTTGCATGTTTACATTGTTATTGAGTTTCTTTCATTTCTTTCTCCATCTAACAGATTACCAGGATGTGACAGATTATTATTCCACCTGAGACAGCTACAGATCAGAGCATTAACTGTGTATTAAAAGTGGGTAGAATTATTTTTAATCATGTAGGTATTGTGCATGTTCATGGGTCCTAACAGAGGACTGCCATGGTGGTCCTGTAATCCTAAAACATTCCCTGGAAAATATGTTGTAGAAACTGTTTGAGGAGAGTTTCTTCACCCATTATCCATTTTAACACATAAATGCTCTTTTCTCCAGTGCCTTACATGTAATGATCACACTTGCAAACTGTAAACCAATGCACAGATGAAGAGTATTGATTCTCATCAATAATAGATAACCTGTTGGCCCTTCCTGTGGTGAGGTCTGACTCAGCTGATGTGCGCACACTTGACAAGCCCTCACTGGCAGACTATTCTACATCCAGGTCCTTTCAGTTCTCTGTTGCGGTTTTCAAACAGTAAAACAATAAGTTTAATGCAATGTAAAGAAAAAAAATATACATGATGAAGATCGAAAAGTTAAACTGGACCGTAAGCAGCCACGTTCAGGCAGTCCAACACCAGAACCACAATATACAGCAACTGTCTCCTGACCTTTGCCGGGCACATGAATGCTTCAGGGTGAGCCGTTCTATTATGATGTGTTCTGTTGTGTCATGCTGACATTAAACCTGAATCACACGCCACTGTAATACAAGCATGCCAGTTTATTAATATCTTGAACAAGGAGTGGAGCATCCATGAAAACTTACATATGATCTCAGGTCTATTTGAGTTTTCCGTAACACTTTACATTAAGTCTAACCTTACAAAGGGTTATAAATGGTTTATAAAGTAGGTCAGAAATACCTTATATCATTATTAAACAGTTATAAAGAAGTTATAATGATTTTCATACACCCATGCAAACTCACTGTTTGGCAAGATCAGATTACTGCTGCACTGCATCTATTTGTCACCTTCATCAGATATTTGTTATCCACTGATAGAATTATGGTTGGATGTTGTTTCTTATTAGAACAGTTAATTAGGAAATTTCCCAGTAATGTCCTCCAATGTGATGCTTCATGTTGGTTGGTATCTTCTGTCGGTCAGCATTACAGATGTGGCGCAGCTGCCAGCCTTCCTTTACTTGGTGTGCTACTCACCCAGTCTTGGTCTCACTTTCAGACATCTGCGCCCAGCCTGAACCTTCCTTGGTATCTGTTGCTCACCGAGTTGATTCTCTCCCCATCAAACCTCCATGTTCCTTTGCATCTCATTTTTATGACCATTTGCTGACGAGTTTCTGATATTTATAACTGGGATACGGAGCCTTATTGTAAAGTGTAAAACACATCACCATTTCCTAATGAGTTACTGGCAAATATAACTTGTTTATAACTGTTTATTAATGACTTAAAAGGTATTCATAACCTAATTTATAAACCATTTGTAATCCTTTATTTGCCTTTTCAAACAGGTCGCCAATGTAAATCCAAATTGAGGGTCAGTGATCGAGCGCAGACGTTTCACGGCAGCGTGACGACACCAGAGATATCACTTCGTCCACTCGGGATGGATTTTAGAATTACCTGGAAAATGTTGGAATGTTGTATTATGACAAGACTCCCTCCTCTTGTAAGAATGACATCCAGGAACACGGCAGTACGATGACATCCTTGCGGGTGAAGTGATGCCCCTGGCGTTGTCACACTGCTCTGAAACGTCAGCCGAGCCTTGTTTTGGAATTCTGATGGCGACCCACGTGAAAAAGTCGAATAATGGTAAACTTCTTGTAAAGTGGTACCACTTTTACTTTTACACTTTAATTCTTCTTAAGGGTCACAGATGTTCAATAACCATCGTAGAGTTTTATCCCAAACGTTCAGTGCAGCACTTCAACACTACATGGATACCAGATTTTATGGATCAGGATTATTTGGTCAGGGTGGGTTTACTATATTCATGCTCTCTGTACATAAAACCATTTGATTTGATAAGCTTAGGTCACTAACAGTGCTAACAAGCTGTGTTTACACAGCACTGTGCAAACAGAACACACCGGCTGTGTGTGCACTTGTGTGTCCTTGTGTGTAGGTTCACTTCTGATTCCTATTATAAAATGTTTTTACAAACACTGTCCTCCTAAGTTGCCATTCAGAGACTTTAAAGTTATTACTGTTTCATATAGGAACTATCACACTGTTGTTACCTCCAAATCCATATTCATATACTCTGTAATAGTCACAGTTGGGCTTCAACTTTACTGTGGTTCCCTGAATTTGGAGGAAAAAGGTTCTTCCTGTTCCTGCCCTTCAGAACAGCCTGATCAGGCTTGTTAGTTTTATGAAGCATGCCTTAAATCCAAACTGACATTTATGAATTTATCAAACACCACCAGCAGCCTCTCACCTAAAATAAGGCACTGAAAATACTAAAATGCCGTTTGAGAAAATTGCAATTGTCTTTCATTTACTATTCTGAAAAACACCGGACTAGTGATAGAATAAATGTATCGATTGTCTCTCCTGGTGTGCTGAAAGTGTTGGCTAATCATGAAGCTTTCCTCCCGCCCATCCAGGCCAGCAGCCAGCTCAGCTTTACTGCCAGTCTGAGTCTATTTCTGACAGCAGCGTCCTGCTCCCGGAGGGCACAGAGGAGCATTTCACAGCTGCTACATCACTCCTGCACTCACTTTTCAAGCATGTTTAAACACTATGAACAAATAAACGAATAAATAAATCCTCTCCCACTGCTGAGGAAACGTTTTCACACATCAAGAAATGTAACTTTGAGGTGGTCATTTTGTAATTTTCCTCCAACCAAACTAAAAATGTTCTTACCATGGTAGCTTCTTGGTCGAAGGTCCTTTGAAAGACAGCAGACGTGAAGAAGGATCAGCTCGTTTGTATCTTCTCACAGCAGCCGCCAATGTGGTCCGAGTGAGGAAGTACTGCCAGGTGGGCGAGGGGTTCTCCCGCTATATTCGACTGCAAACCACGCCCACCAGCTTTGACGTAAACGCGCATTACGAGAGCGCAAGCCACATATACGGCATTGCTGTCACTCACAAAACGGCCAGACGCTCATGCGTAACTTCAAGCCTTCTGATTTAAACAAGTGAGTTTTATGGACACATTATGACACATTATGAACACACTTACAGTGCGTCATGTGTTGGTATGATTAAGTTAATTATTAATATGCAGGGTTAGGAAGGTTACTTTGGAGATATATTAATTACTTTATCAAAGAAATGTAACTTATTACATTTGTTAACTTTTTAAATTCCTTTTCTAAATTTCTAACGGATGTTTTCAGGTGTTAACCACATTCAAATGTTTACACCAGGCAGAGTTAATGGCAGACGCGGGTCGCGAACAGCATCAAGCTTCAAATGGAATGACAAAAGAAGGAATTGTGCACATCAAAAACATGCAAAGCAACAAAATGAATACAGCCTAAGCTTTCTATGGAAAATATTCAGATGTAACCCCCCTCATAACATTAACATTTTCATAAGTAACTGTAATTTAATTACAGTTTTTTTCAGTAACTGTAACAGATTACAGTTACATTTATTTTGTAAAAATTGCATAACTCCGTTACACGTAACTAGTTACTCCCCCGACACTGTTAGTAGCCTATGTACATAATGCATCATAGATCCGCTTTAAGTAAAGTTTTACACACACAAAAAAAAATCACCCCTGCATATTCCAGATCAAGAAAAACGTTCTGAAGTCAGAAGTTTCAAAACAAACTGAGGGTCTGTGGAGACTGACTCCACAGCCTCAACAGGCCATTCCAGAAACAACAGTTTTTAGGACTCCTGCTGAGATTAACTTGTGATTGAAAAGTCACATAATGAGACACAGCACTGGAAAAAAGTGAGTTTTAGAAGAACCACATAGAAATGTGAAAATGTTTCGTAGGGGAAGGGAGATAACTGCGGGGCAATCAAACCCTGGAACATTAACAGAGGCTGTTTCATACGAAACTTAACCAACAAAACGCTGCAAACAGGCATTTTTCATACTGTTGTATGTTTTAAGAAAATATAACAGTTCTTTATTTTATAAATCACAGGCACTACCTGTAAGCTATTACAAAGAAAGTATAGTGAGCTTCCACCTAATCAATTCTTCTTCTGTTTGAAAATAAATCAAACTGCATCACAGGATATTTAATTTCAATACAACAGTATGCCATGTCAGTTTCCTGACATGATAATGGTCTATACTTTTTACTCACTAATTTCATGTAGGAAACACTCTTAATCTATTTATTTTTTGCGCTAATCATGTGAGTATATGCATCCATTTTATTGGCCAGTACATTAGGTAATTACATTTTTATTTTTTTTGCTGTCATTTCAGCATTTCAAGACCCCATCCTTTTTGCTGCTCACCCAATTGATGACCCCTTTGCGAGAGCTTTGCATTCATGAATATACTATATGTGTATGAGTTTTAAAGTGTCACGCCTGCAGTCAGGGATCTTGTGGGTGAGGCAGACACTGCTGCATAACACTGACCCTCAGCCGCATTACTGGATAGGCTGTCACTGCAACCATTTGAAAGCTAGAGGGCGTAGTTGCTTTACCATGAGTGAAAATGTGCCATGAAGTCATGTGACACCTTGCAGCAGAACCCTTTTTCTTTTTTTTTTTTTTCCCAACACACCACAGTGAGTCCTGCAAAGGGTTTTTGTATGGAAATCATCCCTCAGCTCTCCTGCTTTCTGTGGAAATTCGGATTATAAGCTTCTACTTCGTATTGTCATGTCCTCTATGTGGCTTGCTCACTAAAATTCTTGTAATTTCTTGTTTGCTTCTTCCTTGCCTGCACTAGCATTTGTTTGGCCTTTTACAGAAAAGACTTGACTGGGGCGTTGGCGACCTATACTCTCAAACAATGAAAGTGGGTCAAAGCTTCATGATTTAGGATGATTTAGGCACCACCTATACAGGAACACCAAGGTGTTTGTTTTCCCAGTAATATTCAACAATACTTCAGACGTGCATGCACACCTAAAGATTTACTAGACAAGAGTTAAAGTTAGAGTTCAAATTTGCCATTTTTTGATTTGCATAGTATTAAAGGCAATAAAGCACACTGCAGATAAAAAACAATGTAATACTAAAATGTTTTCATTTCATTTTTAATTCACTGCACTAGTCACACAATGGTGAACCCTGAGCTTTGTGTTAAACAGATGTGATATCAACATTAATCACCAAATTTATTAAAGTTGAGTGTAAAAAAGCTTCTCTTAGAACTACTTTAGTCTTGTTTTCAACACTTTTTGGTAAAAATAAAGAAGCAGATAGAAATAAAGATAGTAATAGCGAGGTAGGAATCCACGTGAATAAACATGACCTCATTGTTTTCTCCTCAGAAGAGTAAATGAAGCTGAATCAACACATGGTTTGAAGTCTGATTCAGTGGTTATCTGCTGGAGTTGAAAGTGGTTTGACTTGTTTCTAATATCACAGAGCAAAGCATTCTGCCTGTGAGCTATGGCATTAGCGGCGTCTCTACTTAAAATCATGCTGTTTACAAGAGTGAACATGAGAACAATACTACTTATTGGACATCAACGGCTTTCTGGGATCAGAAATCTGAATGAAATGAGTAGGACACACAGCATTCCATACAGTGTTCACGCACTGTTTCTGTGTTTGACTTTTATGTTGCATACTATGAAACTGCACTAACATGAAGTCGTTGTTTGCTCCATTTAGTCAGCTGACACGTTAAGAGGCGGTTCACATGTATGTGGTTTCTCTACTCTCCCAAGTGTTTGAACAGCTAACAAGGAGGAAGGAGCAGGTTCTGCATAAGCTTGACAAATGTGTTTCTTTTATGAAGGACTGAATATTTTAGTTTGTTAAAGGTGCCGATAGGATTAAAAACAGCTGATACAAAATTGGAAATTCTGTCTCTCCAATTATGTATATTTAAAAGAAGTCTAACCCTATAATTTTAGCATATATTTAACATTTTATGAGGGTATCCACACAAATTTTATTCAGAAGATCAATAATGAATCCACTTTAAAATCACAGTCTAATTTTTGATCAAATACTTCTCTGTCTAAAGTGTTCAAAGTCATACATCTAACCATCAAATTCATATGACAAGTCAGTGTTGTACAATGACAATATAACATTGAAAAAATCAATCATGGTGAATAACTTTAACACTGTAATTACAAATATTTAGATTTTATCATTTCAAAATTATTATGTACATAGTGTACACACAGTTATTTGATGCACAGGCGTCCTGCATCACCTTGCCGGTGTTCTTTTCACAATAATGACCGCCTCGCTGGACATTATCCCGCTTATTGCATGGCTATTCATTCAAGAAATCAATAGTATGACACAAAATATTGATTTCAAAATGATTTTAATGATTTAAAATTGATTTTTTTCCTCCTCTAAAAAAGTCTGTTCCATTCTACAGTTGGAATTGCTTGTATAGCAACGTAGGTAGGCCCATCTATGAATGATTATAAATAACGTTAATTTGAACATTTCTGTTTATGATGAAGTGAGACAAGGTGAATGAGACTTCTTTGGGGATACTGATGTTCACATTTCTGTCCTCAGCTGCAGTTACTAATATTAATGGACTTCTTTCTGCGTATTAATGTAATTGGACAATGTCTTCCAGAGTCTGTGATCAGAAATACTGTACGTCCATAGAGTTGGTCTGTTAGCCATCGCAACAGTATGTTATTCTCAGCAGTGGTCTGCTATTCAGAATTAACAGACTGTTGAATTTTGTAACTGACCAATCAGAACCTGAGTATTCAACAAAGCCATGTAATAATATATACAAAGTGCACACACTGTTATTTGACAATGACAAATTCAAGCAACTGGATTCTATCTCAGACTCTGTTTCCTATCAAAAATGTTCCTTCTTAAAAAATGACTTCAAAGCATCAGGAGTTTTCTATCCTGTCATAAGCTGCATCTTTAAGTAATTTTATTAGAAATTTTAGAGTAAAACTATGTGATTTAAAGTTCCCCTCATTTAGGGTTCTGCTTCTGCTTCCTGAAACATTAGGTGCATGTACACACCGGCACAAAACACTCTCAGGCTCACACAATGAACAGGGTGGTGACCTCCTTTTACATTGTGTGTATGTCTGTCAAGCGGATGACCTTATCGTGGTCTCATCAGGAGGTTCTGATTACAACTCAGATCAAATCGCTGTTCACCTTAAGCTGCAGGTATAAAAGCTCAGAGTAACACAGTTGTATGCAGCACTACATCTTCTTGCCGATACTTGGACATTGGAGAAGAGCTAAACTATGGTAAGATAAGGTTTGCAAAGGTAAAGCTGTAAGTGCATGCCACTAAAAATGTGAACAACTGAGATATTTATTTCGTCTGTGCTAAGCTGTTGAGATGATGTCAGATGAATTGGACAAATTGAAACAGTTCTTTTGGCAGTTTAAAAGTCTGTGCAGTGGGACTGTGGAAACTAAACAGATGCTTCTGGTAATTAAACTGTGTTGCTCACTCTCTGCAGCGTGAATGTATCTCCATTCATGTGGGCCAAGCTGGGGCTCAGATTGGCAATGCATGTTGGGAGTTGTACTGTTTGGAGCATGGGATCCAGCCAGATGGACAGATGCCCACAGAAAAGACAATTGGAGGAGGAGACGACTCCTTTAATACATTTTTTAGCGAGACAGGGGCAGGAAAGCACGTTCCCAGAGCCATCTTTGTCGACCTGGAACCTACTGTCATTGGTCAGTAACTGCAGTAGCTGATGACATATAACATTGTAATAGGATATTTTCACGCCTCATTTTAGTACTAACAAAGCTAAATTTGTATTAGAAAATAAAAATTGGTGTTGGGGGTTGTCGAAATGTGCAAATTTGAATTTAATTTCCTTGCATTCAAAACAATTTCAGTATAAAACACTGATGATCAACACTATATCACATTCAGCTTTTATAGATGTACATATTTTAAAATAATGATCTTAAATAAAAAACCTAAATTAAACAGAACACAGAAATAGCATACATACAACAAAACATAACATTTATGCTGATGACAATCATCTCTATAACAAGAACAAAGAGTTCTTGTGCCATTGTTGCATTTTTTAAATGCAAACCTATTGACAATGACTAAACCTTGGGTAAACTGATGTAAACCTGTTTGTCATCATTATCTTGTTCTAAAGATGAGGTACGTACAGGAACCTACCGACAGCTGTTTCACCCTGAACAGCTGATTACAGGCAAGGAGGACGCTGCCAATAACTACGCCCGTGGACACTACACCGTCGGCAAGGAGATCATCGATCTGGTTTTAGACAGAACTCGTAAACTGGTGAGACTGTCAAAAACTGCTGTATGTGCAATATGTCTAGCACATTAAACTGTATTTTATTGCTCAATTAAATAATTAAATGATTTTTGAATCCCTCTTTTCATGCTTCTCATTATAGGCTGATCAGTGCACTGGCCTGCAGGGATTCCTCATCTTCCACTCCTTTGGGGGAGGCACTGGCTCTGGTTTCACCTCCCTGCTGATGGAGAGACTCTCTGTTGATTACGGCAAAAAGTCTAAGCTTGAGTTTGCTATTTATCCAGCTCCGCAGGTA
>JAQFJB010000005.1:15022080-15035248 GCA_029874875.1 Naso minor | reverse complement strand
TTAAATGAAAGAAAAGTTCCGATGCAACAGATAACAACCTTGGAGACCCGGCAAGAACTGTTTTTTTGTGATGCAGTGCATCCTGGTACATT
The DNA here is from genome assembly GCA_029874875.1 of Naso minor. NCBI lineage: Eukaryota > Metazoa > Chordata > Actinopteri > Acanthuriformes > Acanthuridae > Naso > Naso minor. The sequence continues at coordinate 15,035,156 of JAQFJB010000005.1, read as the reverse complement.
TAGACACTGCAAGAACAGCTGTGTGAGCGGGACAACTCAGAAAACTCAGCATTCTCTGTCAATATAGCACAAACTGATAAATATATTGCTTCAGTTGACTACAATTACCATCAACATTGATTGGACTTCCACATGAATAGTGGTGGATTTTCCCTTTAAGTATAGATTTCAGTTATTGCTACGGCTGTATATAAAGAGAATCACCTTAGTTCATACATGTAAAAAAAAAACCCAAAAAACTGCAAGTAGATTAGAATTCAGAACACGAATACAGTTTTCCTTTGAGTGATTATTGCTCAGCTGTGTCTGGATACATGCCTTCATGCTGTACTGCAGCCATACAAGGAGTTGGATCTGGTCACTGGTTAGGGTTGAGGTGTCACAGTGAATTCTGTCATGAGGTGAACAGATAGAAACTGTGCTGGGGAAAAACAATAGAAAGATATTGAAAGATTTTGTGGTGAAATATGCTCTATATGTGAAAACCTGCCCTGTATTGGGTCGTTTCATTCATTTTTTAATCAGTAATATGTAATAGGTTTGATCCTAACTGTACTGAACTGAACATACAGTGTGTAGACTAGCAAACCTCCATATTTTACTGTATATGTTACTTTCTGCTTGCAGCACCAACTCCAGCAGAAGACAATTGTGTGGGCATTCTCAAAGAAACATAAACCAAGTGAACATCATCTTTAATATGTTACACCATTTAAAAAACAAACAAACAAAAAAAACATGTAACAGCCCAATAAGTGGTGTTGGTGTTATTACCCATAACCCAGAGACTAGCATAGTAATAATAAACCCTGCTCTGCTGTAAGTGTAGGCTGAGGCGGCTCAGCAGTTAGAGTGAACGTTTTACAACAAGAAGATTAAAGAGTGCAAAAATACCTCGCACTGAAGTCGATTTAGCATGACTCCGAATCTCTTCCAGGCGTTAAGTGTACGACTGGCTCCAACATAATGTATTGCAGTTATTCAGGTCATTACTTGAAAATTAAGAAAGTTACAGCAAATAAAATTTGGTGTGAGAGTTTGATTAAGAGAGGGTTCACTGGAGATGCACAGAGAGAATCAACAAGTCCCACTCCTGTTTCCTCGAATGATATATAGAGCTTGTTTTTAAAAGAGAGAGAGAGAGAGAGAGAGAGAGAGAGAGAGGGGGAATGACATGGAGCAAGGGGCTATAGTGCATGAGGCGCCCACTTTACCAACTGAGCTACCAGCGTGCAGATATACAGAGCTTTCTTTTTTTGTCTGTAAATCTCACAGACAGCAGAAAAATGGCAGAGAAATGGTCTAAATTTTTGAGTCCCCTCGCCTTTGACCCTGAGGGCAGTGAAGAAAGAGGAGGAAAAAAAATGAATGCTTTAAGAAAAAGGAGGGGCGAAGGTTAAGAGGGGCCCATCAGAGAGCTTGAGGTCTATTATCTGCAGATGGAGCCATTATATTATCACCAGAGCACAACAGTACGTTGCTACTGCAGTACTGCTCTGGTATCCTTTTCAATCCTTTTCAGATGTAATATTTAAACAAGTATAAAAGAGTCAAGAGTTGCTCCAATCGGACCACCCACAAACAAACAGTCACTGCACTGCTGCTGCGGATAAACAAGGAATGTCCTTCAGATGTTATAAATTAGATGTGAGACTCAACAGTCGTCATGGCTGTTGTCATGTTTTTACGCCCTCAGAGCATGGTTATGACAGTTATTCAAAATGAAATTAAAAACTAAAACCTTGTGCAACAAAACAAACTGCAGCTATACTGTGTATTTACATGACTAGCTAAGATAAAATATAGCCTATAATTTATTGAGACTAGAATGTCTGAGTTAACTGTCTTCACTGAGTGTTGTGTTTGTATTCATTACAAAGTTTTTAAATCTTAGAAATATTTCCCATGTATGAAAAAATCTAAAACTTTTAAGAATTCAAATAATATGAGACATTTTTCTAAAAAACTCAACTAAAACAAGAAAACACATTTTCTAACAAATAAAAATAAAAAATAATCCACAATAGCTCTACCTTATGTCCTGTTTTAACATTGCTCTGTGTATGTTTGTCAGTCAACCAAAGGTCCAGTCATTTCTATGAGAACCTCTGTGATCGCTGATGTATTTGCAAAACTCCTCCTTGAGCTTTTTGGTCCAGAGTTTGACTCAAGTAGGCTATATAAAAAAAATAAATAATTAGAATTAAAAACCTGAACTTTTGCACTGAATTTTTGACAGGCTGTATTCACTGTGTGCCACAGGAAGTTAGCATAAAACGAATTAGCTCACAGAAACGACAGCATATTAAGCAAACAAAGGACGCATCCTTTTACTCTGATACACAGCCGGCATGCGGATCTCTGCACTCTATATCCATCCATAAAGAAAGGCATTAGGTTGGGTAATATACAGAATTAAGTACGCAAAACAAAACTGTGTGAAAACAAGGCTTTAGAGCTCCAGTGAGTGACTTCAGGGAGTGGTCATAGACACTGAGAAAGTCAAGGGGAAGAGGAGGAAAATGTAAGATATGACAGTACATTACAGGTTAGCAAGGTGGCATGATGCGAGGAGAAAGAGTTTCACATAGTCCAAGTTTTGTTAGAGTAAAGGAAGTAGAGAGCTGATGAAGAGCAGCGATAGCGGGAGATCAGAGGGGGCTGACGAGGGTTGAGGAAGTCAATCAGTAATCAGTGTGGTCGAGAGAGGAGGGGGCTGCTGTGTGCTGATCCTGGAGGCATGACGTCTGGTGGCCTGTGGTCCTTTACATATGCGCCTCATAACAGGGGCTTTAAATCAGCATGAGACACCAACACACACACAAAGTGTCACACAGAAAATGTCAATAACAAAAGCTCAGGTGAGACATTCCTTTTGTTTTCTACATCGCAGCTTTCTTTCACCCGTTCCTCTGGTTTTCTGAAGTTCTCTTCTCTCTACACAACAGTTTCTGCACAGACTGCTTGTTAGCAGGGTTGCATATGATTTCATTGAAATGACAGAGACAAACAACATTAACATTTAATTAGACCCAGGGCCAATTTACGAAAGATGATTTAATACCGCACTGTTTTTTTATGTTTCAATACACGGAGAGCAGATAACCAAAACCAGATGAAGTTAGATTCATTTACACTGTCACAGTATAGAACATAGAAATATTAACCAGTCATCTAATCTTAGTGTATATAATGCAGATTTCCCCATTACCACAAAAGTATATTAAACGTGCAATCATTTTTAACTGTCTTTTCTATTTTTTAAATTGCTAAGTCGTGTTTATGAACTTACCAGGGCTCTTATACAGAGATCTCACAATACTACCACAAGAAAGAACCATCAGTGATTTTACATACCATGACAGTATTTAACGAGGAAAGGAGGTGTAATGTGCAACACAACAACTTTGGAATATAGTGTAACATATACACATAAGGCAGTGACACTGCTTTCTGAACAGTAACAATGAGGGATGAACTGAGTACCCTACTGTGGTTGATGCTTGCAATGCATATTCTGCAAACGCAAGCGAAGTAAATGTGCATCGTATACGTAGATCTTGCTTGTCGGTCTGGATTTGTGCAAGCAACATGTTTGTGCGATCACAAACAGAATGGAACAAAATCAGCTGCTGTTCTTCGACTTGGCAGCTAGCATGCCACTAATGTGGGTAACTGCTGCTGGCTAAAGCTAAAGCAGCTAAGCGCAGCATAGCACAAAGACTGGAAACAGGAAGACATAACTAGCTTTTTTACTAAAGTAAAATAAGATTTTTAAATCTGTTATTTAAACACTGAGCTGTGAAGGTACTGATAGATGGGCTTTTTGTTTACCAATCTTTGTGCTGAGCTAAGCTACCTGCTGCTACATACAGCAATAGCTTCATATAAACATTCCGCTTCATGTAAAGATAAGTAAGATTTGAATTGTTCTTCAAAACTTGCACAACATTGTATTTTTATTGAATATGTATCCCCGGTTGAGACCGCAAATTTCCCCACTTTGCCCCAAAACTCCTTGTCTAAAGTGCAAAAGCTCAAGTACTGTGAGTCTTTCTTATGATTGTACATTTTGTGGTGACTTTATCTCAACTGTAGCTGTTTCGACAGTCAGTTACTACAACTGGTGCAGTTTAGCGTTCAGGTCCATAAAGTCCATTCACATGGATGTGTGAGTAAGCTGTCATGCTAACTACCTCAAATACCTTAGGCTTTTTAAAGGTCTTCTCGGCTCCATTGAGTTCTTCAGGTTTTGTTTCCAGAGCTTAAGGCTAAATTAGAGATGCAAAATTTCTTGAACTCACTTAGCTCAAATGTGCTCAAATGACTGTAATTTGCACTGGAATTGCATGGCTGGGCCCTGATGTGGCTATAACGTAGTAGTCTAGACTTGTGTGTTTTTTGTTTGTTTTTCTGTTCAACATGGATTTTTTTTTTCTTCAAAAGAAAAATTCTGAATTCTAACCTTATATTTATGCGAATATGTACAAAATGAACTTATTTAAAGTTTTCATATTGGACACAGAAGGCTAAAAAATTAATTCTGGGGTCTTTGAAAGGGACAAAATCAAAGCATTTTTACTTAGGTCTTAAAAGTCAGAGGTCATAGCTTGTTAAATAAACAGATTCTGCCTTTAAACACACTTTAAACCTCAGATACAAACGACTGTCTTATAAAAAAGGAAAGAAATGGCATTTCACAGCTTGCCACAGTAATTTAGCTGGTTTACCTAAGAGTGCTAAAAGCAGCAGCCTGCCAAGCAACCCAAAGAAAGGGTTTGAAGTGACTCAGCTTGGTTGTATATGAGTAAAGTGTTTCATTGTATTATATGGCGCTTACAGCTGGACGAGAGAGAAAACAACATAAATAATGTAACAATGGAATATAAGATTAATCAGGGACATTCACTGTCAAAACATGTACTCTACAGAACGATAAGGACTCTTCTTGGGACTTGTAAAAAAGTATTTTCTCAGAGTTAGTAACTTTATGAAAGTGAACGGTCTCGCTGCCAGTTCACATTTTCACACAAATACATGCAACCAAAAGTGAGAACTGCTGACCCAATCGCACACACTTAAAAGCTTTTCCTGCTGTGAAACGCTTTTAAAAGTCTTCTTCTCTTCTTCTTTCTCACATATGGACCTAGAAATGGACTCACATCCACATCAGCTCTTGCGTACATATACAAAGGCACCAGAGCAGACACATTTTCTGCCCTGCAGGTCAGACAGACAGAATCTGTAATTATCTCAGTGGAATACTCTGACTTTCGCATTGAACCTTCACACAAGAATCTAGACCTTCTTATGTAATGGCTAGTCTCACTCAGACACGTGTTGAAAACGCTAATTAAACTCATCTCTGAGCGTCACACAGATGTAGCTCACCTGTTAGTCTTCTAACAAGGTTCATTGGATAATATACCGCCAGCATTGCAGTCAATGCACTTTAGTATTTATCCTGCACTTGTAAAGAGGCAAATGAGATGTCACGCTGAGTGACAACATGGATCCTGCTCCATGGTTTGATCTTCATTCTGCTTCATCTTTAGAGACTGATCAAGCTGACCCGCTGCATTATGTAGCAATGGTATTTTTTAAAACATCCAGACAAATATATGGTTATAGTAGGAGTCAGTGTCACATTTTAAAGGGACTTTATGATTTAACATTATAACGTTTTATGTATAACGTTAATGTCATATGTACAACGATAATTAACGCACAAAAGCTATTGGAAAAAAACGAAGCAGTTTATTCATTGATTTACTATGACAGTATTGGCAGCGCTGCAGTCATACATGCGATACAACAACCTGCACCTCATTTACATGTGGTATTAAAATGTGATCTGTATTTGGATAAGTTATCTAGATAATAAGGGATATGATCTTGCCTTAGCATTAAACCTAGTTTTTTAATGTATTCTCGTTATCCACGTTGAGATCCGATCTCTGTCCTCCAGCAAAAGCTATGCGTGTCTAATTAGCCTTTACTGCAAATCAGCTGTAGGCTGTCAACACGGCAGGTTTGCGGTCGCCAGAAATATTACAACTGTACGGCCTATTTTTTTCTTTTTATTTGTTGAGGAAGGGGTCATACGCAACGCTTTTCTGTCTGAAGCAAACAGAAAAGACAACCGACACTGTTGGCAATAATTTCTTTTGCAGTTACTGTAAATGCCACAACACTTAACTGCTCTCTGCGGATGAGAGAGCAGAGTATGAGTGGTGGACTCGGCAATACTCAATTTTCACGCCGTTCAGTGCAGTTCGGAATGATGACATAGCAGTCACAGGTCAAAGCGAGTTGATGATGTTGTGCAGATGTCTGCATGTTGTACATATTGTGTTTACACTTACATAAGATCCAAACACAATGCCAGCCAGACTACCTTCAGATGTCATCGGGCATATCTTTTCATATTTTAATCATAAGGTGTTTACACCTCGCATTAACATGTGTTTTTCCTTACCTGGATAACTTATCTGCATACAGATCACATTTTAATACCAGGTGTAAACAGGGTGCTAGTGGAAATAACACAATTTTACACTATCAAATTGTGTGCAGCGCATTCTCCAATGTGCATTTTTACATGTAGGTGCCAGTTCTTCCCATTTACTCCTGTAGAGAGAAGACTAACAGTCAGGTGACCTTAAGAGGTTAGGGGTTATGTTCAGTCTGTCCCGTCAGAAGATCACAAAGTCAGTAGGAATTTTTTATTGGACGACAGGAATTCAATGAAACTTATAGAGTTTGAGATATTCTGAAACTTTCAACAGAGACATTTTGGTGTCGTTGATGTATTTAGGTAGCCGCTCAATAGTAATAATTGATGTCTAGCCAGTCGTTAGGCTGTGATTAATTTCTACCAAACTTTACTTGACAGCCTAAATTTAGTCATATTTTAACCCACACATTGCATGTACGTACATGTGCTGTAGAGAAAGTTATTAGACTTCCTTAACTAATTGCTATGGCACAAGCACGGCTAAAAACATGTTTTTTATAAACTGAAAATGTAACAAAGTTTAGAGGAGACAGGTCGAGGTGCTTTGACTTTGTGTGCATCGAGGGTTTGTAAACAGTTCATTTGTTTGAATCACAGTGAGGGCATTTCTGCAATTAGCGAGCTGAAGATGTCAACAGTTCTGTTCTGATAGAAATATGATCCTTCATCTCCTACAAGAGCTTGTCCTTTGAATTAGCTCTAAGCGTGACTAAGATGAAGGAAGCTGATTAAACTCACTCTGGTGGAAATACTATCCGTCATACTCCTCAAGAGCTTGTATTCATAATTAGTTCAGTCTTTAAGTTGGTCATCGATCATGCTGGTGGGTTCTGCACGCGGACGAAGTTCAAGGCAGGACAATGATTCATGCCGTGAGGACGTTACTAACTTTGCTAACATGATCGCACATCATCAGGATCTTACTTTTTATATAGGTTTGTCAATTGGTCGTCTTAGGACATTTTGACTCTAACGCACTTCTTTCTTCACTTCTTTTCTAGTTGTTTAGGACCAGGAAAGAAATGTCATGGCAGCCATGATGGCCATGAAATTCCAGGCCTTTTTAAGACCCAGCAGTTGGGCATTAAAGCTTCAAAAATAAATATTTTTTATAGGCCTACTAACAACAGATCAAATAACTATGTGTATGTGACAAGTGTCTCATAGTGATGAACACACAGAGAGTCATCTGCATTCGCAGTTCTCCTGAGTTTTACAGAGCATTTTTGCATCTTTCAGCTCAGAAGCAGAGCAAAACAATCCCTTTATGTGATGGTGGAGACCCAAAAAGGAGCTAATAGGAAGTAAATATTGGACATTATTCACAAGGTGACAAGAAAGCATCTACAAATTAATGCTTGATTTTAAATAAAAGGTTTATGAATATGAATATGTCAGTGTTGCTTTAACAGTTTTTTCTGCTGTCCTTAAGTGACTAAAAAATCATTTGATGCAGGTCCAAGTTTTGCAGATAGGAACCTAGAAAAGGTTGTATGCCCTGGTGGGGCTTTCCTGCAAAAAAGATAGAAAATACTTCCTGACCTTTAATTTCACATATGAGTCCCTCAAGGTAGAAAAGGTGTGTTTGGAACTGTGTTTTCCTTTTTTTGTTTGCCTTTTCGCTCTTCAATTTTAAAAATGTTGTCTTCTAATTGAACTGTGTAATAGTCTTAGTAACTTTACAGCTTGTATTAGAGACAATGGAGTAACATGTAAGTTTGGTATTTTTATTGTTACTGATTAAGTAAAATAAACTGTGGATTAAAATTGAACCTGTTGATGTAAAACATAAGTAATCCATAAAATAAAAACGTCTCAGATATGATATTATACACAATAAATTCAGTTTGTAGTTATAGACAACAGTAGTTATGATGCTCACATCTTTGCAGCACACACGCAGTTAACCAGCTGAAGTTGCCAACAGAGCAGCTCTGATAAATGGAAATATACTGTACGAGAATCCTGGAAGGACTCAGTGACAGTCATGTGAATATCTGGCTCTAAAGGTTTTCAACATGACATCATCTCCAGGGACTTTCGCGATAAAAGAAAAGACATATACAGTGGTTTGGGGCTCTTTACAGCCAAGATACAGTGCTGGAAACCATTATGTTCAGTTGAATGTAAATTTTTTTTCCAAAATTGAAAAAAGATGCAGCTGTAATTATCCCAGTGGCAAATGTAATTATCGCAGCAGACTGTGAAACAAAATTTAACCTCAGATCAAAGTATTCAACTGAGAATTTATAAATAGAAAAAAGTCTAACCTCCTTTATTGCTATTGCTCTGCATGCACGTATCAACCATTTTAATTTTAGATTCTCTCTTAGTGTGACTATGTAACATCTGCCCAGGGACTGCAGATGAAAAATAGCCCTTTGCCGCATTTGCAGCAATGTTAATTGCTCTGCTCTCTGCTGCACCCTGTTCAATAAGCCAAAAGTAAATAAGGAGAGAATGTTAAAGATGCAAGATGTTATTATTAAATAATAGATCAGTTTCTTCGACAGATGTGCAGGTAATTCTGTGAGTGAGATCCTGAGGAAGGGACCATGGAGTCCTCATTAAAGCAGCTCCAAGCCTTTATAACTTCTGCTATGTCTGTCCTGAGGAGAATAATATTCTGAATGATGACAGTCCAACAGTAGCATGATGTGTTACTGCCATTAGACCTATCCTAAATCCCTGTGCCATTTTTCCTCCTTCTACTCCACCCTGTAGCACATTCCTTGTCTCTTCTCCTCTCTGCTGCAAAGCTTTCACTATACAGTAAAGACAGCGTGTGAGTTCGTGTGTGTGTGCGTGTGTGTGTGTTTGTGTGTGCTCTTGTCGTTGTGTCTCAGCCCATCTCCAGATGTCAGGGGGCGTGAGGGCTGCAGATGGTCGTCATTCCCCTCTGACAGCGACAGGAAGAGCGAGATTGAGAGAGAAGAGGAGAGAGAAAGAGAGAGTGAAAAAAGACGAAAAGGTAAATGGAGCATGTGAGGAACAGAAGGACAGAGAGAGAGAGGGAGAGAGTGATAAAAGACAGTGAAGAGGCTTCGTCCCAACAGTGGCAATATTGCTAAGACTCCACTCTGCTCGAGGGGACGTTCTGTACAAGGAGACTGATGGAGTATAATACATCAGAAACAAGTTCCTTACACTTGTAGCCATGCTGTAGAAAGTTACCACTGCTGTGCTCACTGGCAGAGCTTACATCTCTACTGTAGTTTAAAATTACAGTTTAATCATTTAAATATTTATTGTCATTTTTTGCTTGTTTTTCACTGCTTGAAGATTATGTTATGGCAGGAAGTTTGTTTCAGATGGCAGAAAAATAATGCAAACAGCACAATCATTTCTCTGTAAGAAGAATCTGTACGTCTGTTTTGCATCCAGACATACAGATTCTCCTTACAGAGAAATGATTGATAAGTATGTGGTAGTTGGCTTCTCATTATAAAGATGGCAGGTCATCAAAAAGGAATCTTAAGCTGGATTCAGATACAGAAAATCTGATTCTTGATTTGTTACAGCCAATACAGTGTGTCATATTTTCCTATGAAAAGAAAACATAAATTTTGTCAATCGTTCTTCTCTGATGATCTATCTATCTATCTATCTATCCGTCTGTCTGTCTGTCCAAAATGATGCTCATGCATCTACAGACAGGAAATGTAATGATCCTGTATGCAATAAATGGGAAGAATGTCCTTGAGCGCAGTTTAAGATTGGCAAATAGAAAAAAAGAGTCTCTATTTAACACACAGAAAGATTTAATGACGGAGTAAATTACCATACCGAATATCCTTTGATGTGAATGTTGCCGTACGAGGAGGCGTGAGGACTGAGGAATGTCGAATTGGGCAGAAAGAGGAAAGAGAGGAACGAAAAGATGAAGAGAAGGTTAATGAGGAGTCTGACGCCTCAGGGAAGCTGTTCTTGGCTCCAGACGCACATAGAAATGCACACATACGCACACAGTCACACACACCTAAACACTATGGTAAAAGCCACAGTAAAAGCTGTTAACCTATTGCTTAGCTTATCAACAGGCCAACAACACAGGAAGGCTGCCTCATTAACACACTTAATTATACGTACAACACAGTAACAAGACAACAGGCACTTTTGTGAAATGAGAACAAGCCAACAAGCAAACATGACAAGGCGTTGGCGCCTCCATAACATGAAAAGCAATCATGCAATCTGAACAAAAAACACATCCTGAAGTCAGCGGCCTGAATGGAGAGGTCACGTTTTTAAACTGCCTTTTGTTGGCTCATAGCTATTTTGCACAACTGGACCAAAAGCGGTTGTGATGAAAAACAATTTCTATTTTCCTTAAACTACAAAAATTTATATTTTGATAAAATACCATCCAACATGGATAATTTGAAGTGTTCACAAGAGTATACTATTTGTATACAGATGTAATGTGGACAAAAGATGACTATGAGGGCATATGAAGGCATGTGATGTAAAGCAGTGAATATTAAGTAATTATTAGCACTTTATGTAATTTTAGAATCAAATACATACCGGACGAAAACCACGGGGCACATGCATAAACCACTGCGGATGTGCTTCTAAGAAGATCATCAAAACAAAATGTTCAAAAAATGAAAACTAAATAAAGTGCTAATCTAAGTATAAACATAACATAACGTGGGAAATAATCAAGTCACAATAAGCACACAGGATCGTTTAAAGTTGTTGGAGGGTTTTTCTGATGACTTTAGGCGGAGGCAGGCTAGCACTTCCCATTGACTACCAGTGTTTGAGCTAAGCTAATTAGCTGTGGGCGAGCTCTGCCCATCTATTCCTTGTTACTGCACGAGACGTACAAAAGAGACATACGCCAGTTGGCATTTGATCCCAAATCAAGTTATGCTGGCTACACACTAGACAATTATGAAATCTTAACCAATTTTTAAAACGTGGGAGACCACAGACATAAGGAAAGTTTCAACCAATTTTTTTCATTATAATACTCCGAACGTACACACCAGAGGATTCGTCCAGAACACTAGACTACACTCCTTCTATTTGTGGTAATTTACAATGGCATTTTTCATACAAGTAGTCTCACAAAAATAATAATAATATCTTAACAGCTGATGCTAGAGGGTGCTGCTACTTTGTTAGCATTAGCCCATTCACTCACCTGTTACATCCAACGCTGCCACAGTGTCTCTTTCTTATCCACAAGCAGGTCTTCATTTTTAATATTCCACTTGGCTCGGGGCACAGTTCGTAATCATGTTTGCAACTAAGTACGCAACATCCAGCCCAACTTGGAATCGCAAATATCAAACATGTTTGAGATTGGAAAGGCTCCAGCTCGATCAGGAGCAGTAAGATAATCATACTGAAACCGAACACTTGAGGAGTATTTGGACAAATAATCATTTGTGGCCACGCCTTTCTTGCCCAAATCTGGCCCAGAACTGGGCTTCAAATCATCTAGTGTGTAGCCAGCTTTAACTTTAGTAAGATCTGCTTTTCACTGCTAAAAAGGACTTTTAAAAAGTTTTGAAATGCAAAATAATAGTATTTAAAACATTCGATAAAATATGTGATTGATTGCAATGAACAATTGAAATTCAGCGATTAATCGCAATTTAGAAAAATCCATTGTTTGACAGCCCAAATTTAAACCATTATTACCTCTTATCCATCTGTGCTGCCTTCAGGTATGACTGCTTAAAATCAACCAATGGCACTTTTGCCTTCTGACACAGTTGGATTGATTGTGCAAAAAAAGTGTAACACAGTTTTGTCCTCTGATTTGTTTTTTTGTTTTGTTTTGTTTTTTTTTTGTTGCAGTTCCTCGAGCTCTCTGTAATTATTGAATGTCAGTATGGGTGGCAAACTTTGAAAAGAAGATTGCAGAGAACTTTCAGCACAAATGGCGCCGTCAGATTCCTCCCTATTTGCATGGACACAGTTTTAATCAGAATCCTGCCCTGCAGCCTGTCCTAAGTGACCTCATTTTCCAACCTGACAGTATTTTTTCCAGTCATCTCACAGTAGTAATATAACAAAGAGCATATCTAAAGAACTCATGATGGAGAATCACTGCTTTGTAGTTCAGCCTTGCAAATTTAATTTTTCGTTGGATCTGTTTAAACATCCTGCCTGCAGTCCTGAGACCTTTGATCATCCCTGGTTGCCTCAACCTTTCTCTCCTCAGCTCTCTCCTCCAAGTTTAATAACAAAGACTTCACTCGAAGTCTGCATTCGAAGGCAGAGTGTGAAGTGAGTGTGTGTCAAATGTCAGTGGGCACAGTGGGTGTGTGCATGTGTTTGTTTTGGTGGAGGGCACGCTCTGTAATCTTTGACCAGCTGGAGTGAAGAGAGGACTGTTTCAGCATTGTGGTGTGAAGTGATCAGTGCAACCCACACATACATATAATCATTCAAACTGCCCAGTCTGACCTATCCGCCAAAACAAGAAGCAAACAGACCCTCAGAGTAAATATAGAGATTGATGAGGTGTAGAAATGGTGATACAAAACATATAAAACCAAACCATCCAAACCAGTGATCTCAGTATTTTTGGTGCTAAGGC
>JAQFJB010000005.1:14878387-14890435 GCA_029874875.1 Naso minor | reverse complement strand
TATTAGCAATTTAAAGGAGGGAAAACAAGTAAAATGATAAAAAAAATATTGTGTGAAAGATAGATAATGAAGAACAGGGTTTACATTATGTAATATTAAATTAATAATTAGTCTGACTAACACAAAAAATAAGTGTGGTAAATTCTTGTGAATTAAAGTTAGGATATCGGGATCAGGACCTGACGGATAAATCGATTTACCAATATCATCAGCTGATGTTGGCCTATGCCAGATATATCAATATTGGCGTATATGTTCTCTCACATCACCAATATAAAAACTGACTTTTAAGATAAGAAAAATGTTGGACTAGTGATTAAAAATGTTGTAATTACCTAGTTTGTCCAGCAGAGGCTGACCTGTTATTTAATAACTAATCAGTGAAATTTTTACTGATCAGTCCACTGATGTTTGGAATAAAGTTTGTAGAAATGTAAAATATCTTTCCTCCATTACATATGTTTGTCACAAGTATTTGATAACCACATTCAGTCATTATTAATATCAGCAAGTAAATTGTATATTGGAATTTTATTGCTCCCTAGTATCGGTATCAGCATCAGCTCCAAACATCCCATATCGGTCAGGCCATAATTAAGACTGTCCAAAAAGATCACTAAAAATGATAAGCAAAAACATTTCTATGTACATGTTTGTGCGTTTGACACGGCCTCTTCAAATTAAAACTCTTTAACTAGCTCGATCAAAGCAGAGCTCATGCTGTCAGCTCATGGAATAATGTAGCAGCAAATCACAAATAACACGCATGGATCACAAAGCAGTAGTCAGGAGCCAGCTGGTAAAGGTAAGACTGTGAAGCCGAGGCTCGTCGGAGAAAAAGAAAACCATGAGAAAAACCAGGTGAATCGAGGTTAAGCGTGTTCAAAATTCATGCAAGGTAAACAACATACACACACGTGAACACACAGACACACACAAACACATACACACACAGACCCAGCAGCAGCCCAATGAGCAAACGGCAGCTCGTATCCTACAGTTACCTGCTCAGCCAGTTTCCCTAGCCTGTTGGGCTGACAGGACAGGGCGGGACAGATAAATAAAGATATATATACATATATATATGTATATGTTGACACATTGACACACACACACGCACACACACAAATATATACACACAAACAAACAAATTCACCAGGGATAGGGAGAAACAAATAAACAGAACATAAGAGAACACAGGAGAAAAGAAAAAATGATCAACAGTCAGAGTGAGAAGCTACTCAGAGCATCTTTGCCATCGTTCAAAAACTTAAGCTCTGTGAAATATGAAGCTTCTTCCTTCCCCTTGATCTTAAATTAGTTAGTTAAAAAAAATTCTGTATCTCTATTCTGTTATTTGTTGCATAGTACGTTTTTTACTGCCTTTTTTTGGCAGCTAAAATGCTTCTGTTAGGTGGTGCAAAGTGGAAGAAAACAGGTTGAAAAGTTGAAAAACAAAGGGACCTATCAGAGGATAAACAGAAAGAGCAGAAAAAAAATAAAGTCTTCATGATTTTATTAACTGGTTAAAGTGACAGGAAAAAAAAACAACTTTTTTGCTTTGTTACCAGTTAATTGGAGTTTATTGGAAAAATGCATACACATAATTTGTTTGTGACTAACAACATTATTAATACTCAGTTACACTGGGGATTCCCAAACTTTTCAGCCCGTGACCCACAAAATAAGTGTGCCAGAGACTGGTGACCCCCGTTGACCCTGCAGGTGGCATATAACGTCGTGCACAGCTGCTCAAACACACTATTAAGTGTATGCAAACACGGGCATCAATACAAAACAAAAGAATAACAGCCCAACAGCCATAATGTTATTTTATAGTATTTTTTGACGGAATAAAAGAAAGAATATAACCAGAATTTATATAATAATGATGGTTAAATATGCAATATTATATTATTTACAAAATTTATTTGTTTTTTGGTAGTCATCTAGTGACCCTCCCTCTGTGTCTCAAGACCCCCGGGGGCCCCACTTTGGGAACCACTGAATTAAATCATATTTATGATTCATTTTATCATCTTTTACTGCCTTTTCTTCTTTTTTTGACAGCATACATCGACCAGTCTACTGGATTATTTCCTTTTCCCTAAACTTTCTGTGTCCTTTCTTACTTCTTGTACGTTTTGTCTACGCACATTGCGTATGCACAGCATACAGCAGCTTGCCAACATGCATTCTAAGTGCTGCCAAGCCTACAGTCTCCAAGGATTTCTTGGATGTTGATTTAATAGATTCAAAGTCAGTTTTGTACCTAAAATATTGACCGCCATACTCTGGACCTCCTCCACCCACTTCTCATCCTTCAGCTGCTGCTTACCTGCAAACATATCGCCACATTCACCCTGCAGCCGAACGTGGTGCTGACGGCTCGTGGTGAAAGCCCCAGGTCCTTGAAGATCTTTGAGAAGGACTGAGTGAGTGCAATGCGGGGCCTCTCCTCTGCAACCACCATGCACGTGCGCACACAAGACAGGTTCACATTTCTCAACTGGAGGTAGAAAACAAAAGCAGTTAGTTCAGCAAGTGGAAGCTGTGGAAAAGCACACTGCAAAGCTGCAAAGACGAAACTCTAAGTTACATCTGAAGAGACAAACTGACCCGTAGTGCTTCTGTCTGTGAGCCCAGGCCCTTGGTGCACATCTCCATGACTGAATAGGAGCAGAAGGTGACACGCACTTTGTACTGGCTGACTGCTGCCAGCCACAGGGATGCGTTGCTCTCCAGCTCCAGAGGGGGAACCAGAATTGACTGGTGGCCTGAGTACACACTGAAACCAACAACATACAAAGAAACAAAGACACTGAGTGTAGAGACATAGAGAAAAAGGGCTCCATTAGAGTATTTGCTCCAGCCACTAGCACAGGCTGCTGATTTACGTTCGGATTTTACTGCCAGTTATTCACTCAGAGCTGCTGATTTACCTGCACAGACACCACAGAGCGAAGCCGAGGCCGCAGTAGGGGTCCAGACATATGGCGATCTGCCGGGAGGGGTAAAGTTCACACTGCAGTTTGATGGAGCGACACAAGGCACTGGTGGCAGCATGAGACATCTAGAGGAGATCATATGACACAGAGACACAAATGATGCATCAAAACTGGATCCTGGAGAAAAACTTAATTTAGACACAACTCCTTGACCTTTAGCGATCCATTATTTTGCCTCAGCGGTGTGTGGATTGTTGCTTAAGGTGAGAACTTGAAATGTGACTGTTGCCCAGTGAAAGAAACCCTCTTATAACCTCCAGCCAAAAACTGTGCTCAGCTTTAACCGATCTAAACGTTTTGTTTTTTAATTTCCTTGGCTTGTGATGATAGTAACCATTAGGGCTGCACAATTCTTGCAAAAATGTGAATCACGATCTTTCTCCCTGAGAACTGAGATCATGATTCTCTCACAGAATTCAGATTTTCCCAACAGAAAAAAATTACTGCACACAAGTTAAAAACAAACAAACAAACAAACATGGTATCAACACAAGGCTTTCAACAGGCATAACTTATATTAAGGTACTGGATTTTTTAATGTGGTCTCCTTGTCCTTCATTATTTACTCATACTGCTTTATGTGGTGACGCTGGAGGTGGTTACAGAGACTCGTAGTGCTTCCTTGCTGTGCCGTGACGATGCCAAAGCATCACTTGCAGATTGTTTACTCCTTGTGCTTCATCTTTAGGTTTAAACCCGGAAAAGTTCCACATGGTGGAATGTCCACCTTCTTCTAGCACAAGTTCATCATTACTCTCGCTGTCGCCACGGGGATTTTCTTCAACACGCTCAATTTTTTCTTTCATGTGTGAAATGATGCTCCAACTTTATCAAGTAAACTGACTTCTGCCTCCTTCCTGCTTGTCTACAGGTGACTCTGCCGACGACGTGTCTGGTTACAGTAGCAGCAATGAGTAACAGCAGAGGGCCGTAAATAAGGAAGAGAAATGAGAAAGGTGACTGAGTTGTATGGCTGCATCTTTGGCTAATCTCTGGCCTGACTGCTAAATCAATCGCTGAGTGAGAGCATCTGGGATTGTTATGAAGTAAATAAGCAAACACGTGAATGCAGCATGATCTGAATGCACAGGGAAATACGAGCAAGTGAATGCCATCATTTAGAAATGAAACTGCACATAACTTTGAATCAAGACTGTGATTTTTATTTTTTTTTAACAATTAATTAGTTACCTTATCATTGTTTTATTCATGATAACAGCAGAATGTAAAAAGTGTAAATTTTTAAGAGGAAAACATACTTTGACTCCTGCTAGGATGCCTGTTGTGGACACACTGAAATCCAGGTAAGCTAACATCTCTGGGGTCGGGGGCTTGTACATCTGGGGACTCTTCTTCCTGGGGAGGTCATCTGGGGGATGAACAGAGGAAGAGGAGGAGAGCATTTAAAGCAGGCATGGACGTCACAGACCATGTCCGGTCGAAGAATCTGCACATTGGCAGCGACACAAGCTGAGAGTGTGTGTGTGTGTGTGTGTGTGTGTGTGTAATTCACCTGTGTCCAGCACCATGGGCCAGCTCTTGATGTCCACAGCAGCAGCAGCCTCTTTGGATTTCAGCAGCTTCATTATTGCTTGAGTGGTCAGGATACACACAGACTTACTGACCTTTGACACACGGATACAACAGTGTTAAAACACATTAGTTACATTACTTTCACACAATTTGCTGTTAGGAGGAGAAGCACCACTTATAAAGCAGAGCTGCCTTTGTAAATAATTCAGTTAACCCTTTGAAGACACGTTCTACAAAACATTAAATAACCTTTTGAACGATTCATGATGGAGACGAGCTTTAAATTTTGCCAGAGCGGTGAGACTTTGCTTTCTGAGGCCACATGTACAGCTGCTTCAGCACATTCAGGGCCGATATGCAGTCTTCAGTCACATGGTACAAAAACAAATGGAAAATTCCATTCCGTTTTAAGTAAAACACTCTAAGCATTTCATACTGTGAATTGATGTGTGTTTTGAATTCTTGTGAATTAACACTTTTGAAGTAAGTTATCACAGCATTGTATGTACTTCAGGTTGTCAGAATTGACAAAAGGGGAGAAAATGTAATGGAATTCTTTGATTATATACTTATGTAACCTTTTATGTTATCCTCTAACAATATGTTATGCTATGTTTAGAATCTTCTCACTATATGTTTAAGGTAACCTGTGACTTTTACCCTCGATCCTCCTGGCATGTAACCGTTGTTTAACCTAAACCTCTAGGACACTTGATTTACTGTGACGTTTGATTTACTTATCTAAAGTTGTTAGTCACTATATGGTAGACATTTTTAATTTCACTCACAAGGATTTTTATGGTGAGATCTGTGTATGATAAGGGCCATCTGCCTGTGGGTAACTTGACTTTTGAAGAACTGTCTTGATCTGGGAGTATCTATCAGGCTGCCTTACCTCATAAATATGTGACTGAAACCTTTTTCGTTATCAGTCGGTTGCAGAATCCTCTGTGCTCTGTACTAATCTTTTTTGCAAAAAGCTCATTAAGAACACAAAGACAAATTCTGAGTCCAATCTTGATTTTCAGATTCCCACCGCGAACAAAATTACAGAAAAGAATGAGTGTGTGTGTGTGTGTGTATGTTTGTAGAAGTCAAATTGATCATAACATATTTTGTTATTGTGAATATGTTTTAATTTTTGATTTCTGCTGCTGTTTTGTGATATACTGTGGGTGTCTAGTGCACCACCTGCTGGCGAGGAAGAGCACTTGCACCAAATTTCACATAGAGCTCCAAAACATCTAAATTCAACTTTTCACACTGAAACAACAAAAATTCCCAATTTGTCTTTTTAGTTATTCAACAAAGCACAAGTTTTTCTAACTAGGTGGTTTTTTTTAATTTTATGTCAAATATGCTGTGCTGCATACAAGTTATGTGTGATGGTGACTTGATATGGCAGAAATAAAGTGTAGTTTTCCCTGAATCAAATGATGTCTAAACACTTACAATGAACAAAAGAATAAGCTCAGAATTGACAAAAATATTAAACTATGTCCAGGTGTTTCTGTCTATATGTAGTGGGTTGATTATATATTTTTTAATCCACAAATTTGTTGAGTTTAATGATTGTAACAACTGCGCAGACAGCGACTATATTAGCCTTTTGATGCAGTTCAGCGGACTCTGTTACCTCAACAATCATCTTGACGGTGGGCAGGGTGGTTGCCAGGTTCTGAGGGTGCGGGGGTCTGACAGTGACGGGCACGCAGCCAGCATACAGGCAACCGTAGAAGGTGGCAATCAGGTCGATTCCTGCATGAAATTATTCAAGAGTACAATAAGTTTCGCAATATTTTTTAAAAACTTGTAGGAAATCAGTCAGGGACACGTCAAGATATAGCTGTGACACTGAAGAAAAGTCAAGACAAGTAAATGTTATTTATATAGCTCCAAACCACAACAAAGTTGTCTCAAGATACTTTACAATGAGTAAGAGGAAGAAATGCCCAGTAGCTCCTCCTACCTGGCGGGTAGACGAGTGCTACATGGTCTCCGGTGTTCAGGCGTCCCATCAGTGCTGCAGCCACTCGCTCTGCCCGCTTGTGCAGCTGCAGACAGGAAGCTGTACTTGCCACCGTGCCCTGAGGAGCAAGAGATAAGCCATCAGTTACATTTAACTACACTACTATTTTTATTTAACAGGTACAAAAGTAATGCTTATCCTTATGATCAATGTTAATTTTTTTCTAAATATCTCCTGCTGTTTTTAGACCTTGCCGACAATGCTGCAACCCAATACAAGTTTTGTCTTTCATAACAGACATAATCATCTAATTATTTTAATCTTTAAAAAGTTTCTCACATGAATTTCTGGGTAATCAACTAAAACCCTGATTTCACAAAAAAAGGGACACAATAAAACCTAAATTAAATAATGTGATAATTTACTAATCCTTTTTTGACAATCAACTAGAAACAGTAGGAAGACAATGTATTTGTTAGTGTACTTGTTGTTGTTACTGTACCTTAGCATTTAGAACAAGGAATAGAGGATGGTCCGGAGTGGCCTGTGCTCTCCATTGCAGCACATCTTGTATGTACAAGAACTGTAGAGGAGAAACACAAGTTGAACTACAGAGGAAAGAGTGTAAACTCACAGCAAAGTCTGACACAAACTGTGTAATGAGGAATCATTAACATAAACTGTAAAAGTAATGCAGCACATTTGCACAAGATGGGTTTATGTAATGACCAATCGACAGATGTGATGAAGCTGAGAAAAATAACGGATGTAATTTAAGTAAAATCTGAACGACGTAAGTCCTGCCTCCTCTCCGTCAGCTGTAGCTCCACCATGGATCCTTACCTGTGTCTGCAGTGTATGTGTGGAGGTGATGAGTGGGTGAAATGAGGGTGACCATCTACCTTACGTGCCTGGTCATTGTCCTCTAGCTGCGCCACGTCTCTCCCGCAGGCCTGTGCTATCCTCTTTCCTGCCACCAGGTTGCCCACTATCATAGAAGCAGGACCGACCTCTGTCCGGCACAACCACATTCATCAGCGTCAACAAAACATGTCAGTGAAGTCAGGGCCAACATTCATATCCACATTAAAATATACACAACAATGAAAACATGAAAAAATTAAGTAAACAAGTGCTCATGCTACGTTTGTGTGCAAGCCTGATGCATGCTGGGAAACCCGGTGGTCTACCTGGCTGTTTTTGTCTCGGCTTGGGCAGGTTGGTCACACACGTGTGAGGGCACATGAGGACATTGCAGGGGTGCAAGGCGCCCTCCAGGAAGCGCTGTTTGGTCTCAGATATATGGATGCCGCCCAGGGGAGCCTTGGGTAGCGTGTTGGCAGGCACCAGAGCCAGACAGTACACCCCGACCTGGTGGATGCTGTCTATGGCCTTCAGACGGACAGGAAACACTTGTGAGAGCAGCACTTTTTTTGGTAACATTTTTAGCATTTTTTTAAAGCAAATAAAGACAAATCAATGACATACAAAGACAAAAATAAACAAATGTGCATAATGATAAACCATTCAGGAGAGTTCATAAATAAAAACAAATGTGAAACTAGTCACGACAGTGTCAGAACTTTGTTTTACTCTGTAATTTACGTTTTTGCAAATGCAGTCTTGGATATAAATATATAATGTAAAAAGATCAACTACAAGATACTGCTTCAGCTTCACCTTTTTGGTAACCTCTTGTGTTTTTTTTTCTATTTTTCTTTCCCTTGTTTCACTTTTACTACTATATGTAGTGTCAAATTGTTGAACCTGAGTACCAAAACAATTTATTTTGACTGATTGACTGATTCAAAATTCACAAGCTGATGAATAAAATAAGTTCATGTTACAGGATAACTTCATGTTATGTACTTATTCACATTGAATATTATGAGTCAGCAGGTGAGACAATTTCCTCTGGTATTTTCATTAACAGTAAACACAGTTTTTGTTAATGAAGGTGCCAAAGATTTTAACAATGTCTTTTATTGAATTTCCTCACAAACCTTTTTTTATGGGATTATTTTAAAAATTGATTCCTCCCCCCTCAAAATTGATATATTTCTATTTTATTTTTTAAATTTTTCTTAAGTACAGCAGACAGCAACGATGCAACGTCATGTCTGTTTCTAGAGAAACAGCCAAGGTCAAGCCAAGAGCAACCGAAAGCAGAAAATGACATTCCCAGACCTGCTCCCTGACATTTTGAATCCAAAGTACGAACTCACTTTGGGTTTTACATGCTTCCAGGAAAGGCAGAGCTTGCATTAAAATTGCAGTAATCCATACTATCAAACAGATATTCTTGTAGAGTCACAATACATCAGAATTGTAATACAAATTGAGTTGACACCTAAGTATCGCCCAAGTCCTCTTTTATAATACTACATGACCAGAATACATAACTGTGATTCACTCAGTTTTCACTACATTCTCTCTAACGATTAGAGTTTGATTTATCTTTGCATTTGCTTTAAATTTGTGGTGTTTTGAAATACCTAATCCAAACCTTCCAAGAGTTTTTTTCTCCAGCACTTTGAGCTTCTGGTATCACATA
Source organism: Naso minor (assembly GCA_029874875.1). Classification (NCBI taxonomy): domain Eukaryota; kingdom Metazoa; phylum Chordata; class Actinopteri; order Acanthuriformes; family Acanthuridae; genus Naso; species Naso minor. The sequence goes on along the minus strand of JAQFJB010000005.1, from coordinate 14,881,371 downwards.
CATTTGTACACAATTGTTCCCACTCTGCTGAGGAAATATCACATTTAAGTTCACTTTACCGTTTCTATTTCATAGTCTCAATAATTTACCTTGTCTTGATTATTGCAGTCTGATAAAGTAGACAAACTTTTTTTCTTTTTTTACACCACATGAATAAACATGTGAGCTTCTTTGCTGCCCAGTTTTAGTTTAATAAGCACCCATGGGGATGTTTTCACTTGGTATAAATCTTGTTTATGTAAAAATCACTCTTACATGCACGTGGATTAGAAAATAACCAAATCAAAAGAAAAATATTGAAATGTTGACATTGGTCAGCCATGAGTGGGACTGAATATTCCATGCATGCAAGGCCTGAATGACTTTATTTTCGGGGTATCTTTCATGATGCATTCATGGATGACTCAGCTTCCCTGATTATTAGAGAATTACTCAGATATTAAATAAATAGTTAATATTAGTATAAATTATCTGGGGAAAGTCAGAAGGTTCTGAAAGTCATTTTTTAAATGTAAAGCAGCGATTTCCTGAAAGGCAGAAAACTTAAGTATCCACGATACAGTCATACTAAAGTAAAACAGTGATAAGATGTAACAAACAGTTCGGTGAGCACCTGAAGGACGCGGCTCATCCACTGGAAGCTGTCTTCCTCAGAGGCGTCGGGTCGCTGCTCCGCCACCACGACGATCCTCTCGTCGTGCAGCACGGACACAGAAAACACTGCTATCCTGGAACACACAACACAAATAAACACCGTCACAGCTGAACTCTGCCAACAGCTGCTTGAATCAGCAGGAAACAGTGCACATATAACTCTCGACATCAGAGAGTTCAGAAATGTCATGATTTGTAGAGTTTGGAAATTACCTCCCCCTGTACACAAACTTCATGGGCTCCACCGCCAGCGCCGTGGCTACCACGTCATCGGCATTGTGCCTCCGCCCGCTGACCACCATCAGCCCATCCATCTTCCCCACGACAAACACAAGGCTGTCCTGATGGGAAACACAAAACATGTCCAGTATCATTAGATGAGTACATTTTGATATTTACCCAATCTAAAAACCGACGTCCATTTATAAGACGAGCACGCTGAAAGCGAAAGACCTGCAAAGGATTTACTGAAAGTTTGCAAATTACCATTAACCTCTTTGATCCTTAAGCTCTCATATCTTCTGCATTTAGCTGAAGGCAAAAATCATCACAGTTTGTGAACTGATAAATAGCTCGGCACATCACTTCCCCCGTTTTTGCTTTCATTTAATCTGGCCCTCATCTCAGGTCGGCTGTATAAAATATGATTCCTCACTGTTTTTTCAGTTGTAAAAAAAGTAATGGTAAATGGTAAATGCTAAACAGAAAACTAAAGGTTGTTTCTAAATGAGCAGACCTCACAGTCAAAACTTTTTCTTGGAAATACAACACACACTAATGGAGAAACAGTCCCTCTGAAAACTGTCCACAGAGAGGTTGAGAATTTTCCTGAGTAACTGGGATGTTGTTTTGGAAATGATACACTGCAGCGGAATATTTTCAAAGTTTTTTGTTATTTTTGCTCCAGTGCCTCACAGTCTCATTTCTCAAACCCTGAGCACATAAAACTGAAACTATCTGCATGGCTTGATACTCCCAAAGTCGCATATTGAGATTAAGAAGAACTGATGTTTTATCTTGGACTGGAGCAGACTGAGTAATGTTAAAAATATCACTGGATTATGGCACTGAATATCACAGATTAATAAACTTTGGACAGTGAAGACTTTGAGGTTTAAAACGAGGATTTAGCTTCAACTTAAAACTCAAAAGGTTAAAACAGGGCCACCTTAATGATATAAGACATATGGAAGAGTGCACACTGATGAGCTGCCACATACCGGTCCCACAAAGCCCAGCAGTGAGGTTCTTGTAAAGGGTCTGTCACTGATGGGAACCCCAGATGATGTTACTGGAATGGTCTGAAACAAAACACAACGCTGTTAAAAACAAACACTCACTGATCTAGTTCGAAATATTTTGAATTTGTCAGTATTCAAAATAAAAACAAAAGGGTCACTGCACTCTGGACAATGAATTCTTTTGAATATGTGACGTGAAATTTCGGAAAGATAATGACTGTGTGACAATACTGAGGTGGAAATGTACAAACTGGGCAATTAGGAGTTTTAACTGACATTATTTTAAAATGTATTTCAAGGTAAGCAACTCGTAAATAAATCTGATGCCACTTCATGCATTTTATTGATTATGGACTGTTTCAAAATCACAAAAATAACTTTCCTGCTCCTAATAATTTGATATTTTGACATCAAGGTTTCATCAAGCAGCAGTTACATCAATAAACAGCTGTTTGGATATTATGCAACATTTACTGATATTACACATTTATAAACAGTATTTAAAGACGTAAACAGGAATGAGACACTAACCTCAAAGACGTTCTTGGTCATGCCCGGGAGGCCGTAGTAAGCTACGCCGGTGCTTCCTGAGCTCACGCAGATCTCTCCAACCTCATCCGTCTGACAGAGATACGGCGTCCCCTCCACCCGCACCACACAAACCACAGCTGCAGGTCCACAGCGAGAACATGAGGGAGGGACAATAAAACAACAAAATTTTATCTCAAGAACCTGTAGATGCTTAATGGGATTACAGATTCCTGTTTGGATTGCTCATTTCTTAAACTCTAAGATACAAATTAATATGAGTAAGAGTTGCAGGCTCACACGGAATCTGCACCCACAGAATTCCGATGACATCTCCACAGATTTCTCGCAGATTTTAAATAAACAGACATGCTGTTTGTAAAACTATGAACATTAACACATTACCCATTACGACTCTATTTGGCCTGTCTGCCACTCTGACTCTCTCTCTTTCTCTTTCTGTCTCTATTTTATTTGTATTTCCTCTTCACCCAACTGGTCAAGGCAGATGGCCGCTCTCCAAAGCCGGGGTCTGCCCGGAGTTTCTTCCCACGAGGGAGT
>JAQFJB010000005.1:14746330-14758400 GCA_029874875.1 Naso minor | reverse complement strand
GGGAAAAAGTGTTGACTTGCTGGGTATGAAAAGGGTTAACATTAGCTGATTGAGGAAATGAAAGGAAATGTATTGATTCATACGTTTTTTAACTTGCATCCATTTAAATCTTGGGTATTTTTAAGTAAAGTCCAAGTGAAGTCACAAAGCATTGGTGTTGAAGTCCAAGTCGAGTTGTAAATCTTTCATGATATTGTCAAGTGAAGTCTGAAGTCATTAAATTTGTGACTTGAGTCCAACCCTCTTCTGTATGATACTGTAACTGTAATACGTGATGTAAGTGGAACATTTAAAAAAAAAAACAGCACAGAAACATTCTACTGTCTAAGAAGAGTCCACAAATAACTTCAGCTCAAATTTAACATTTATTTACACTTGACATTTTCAAAAATCTTCGCTCCTGCAGTTTTTCTACAGCAGGTAGATTTTTTTAAGCCGCTTACAATCTGTTGACTGTAACACTGCTGCGTGAAAATGACACCTGAGCTTCTAATTGACTTTAAAATTAAACAAAAGTGGCCTGTAATGGAAGTAAAGGGCCAACTTTTGCACCTGCATTTAGCAGCTAATACATGGAAACTGGTATAATATATCAGATATAATTGCGGTGTGAAGATTTTTGCCTGCAAAGTGAAGGGAGTTACTGATCGTCTTAGATGGCAAAGGAGCTAACACAAACACAGACACACACACACCTCCAAAATCTCAAAACAAAGCATTATATGAACCTGTGCGTCATATTCTAACTTTCTGCATGAAATTAAAAACAAACATTAAGCATATCTGAGCGATTCTGGTGTGTGGGGAGGCATAATTCTAGCTTTAGTCTCGCAGAGCTCTCACGGCAGTCTCATGCTTCCTCACACTGGTGCGTCTGTTCACGTCTGCAGTGGTGTGTGTTGAGAGTTTAAGGCTGATGACTGCAGCATATGAGGCAGTTCATCGACGTACAATTCAGGAGCTCACAGTGGGAAAAGCTGCTTACGTGTGCAGTTTGCCCAGCAAACTATTTTACAGTTCACAGTTAATAAATTTCTTCAGCAGCTCTACATAATTAAGTGCATAAGAAGTGTCAGAAAAATGGAGGGAATGTGAAAACAAAAGTGGACAAGTTGGGGATCCATTCATGTCAGATTAAAACTGATGTTTAATCAATACTTTTTAGACCTTTTTCCATTAAATCAGTCTTGGTGTTTTGAGTTAAACTGAGTTTAATGGATTCTAATAAGAGTCTATATGACTGTGTGTGACTGTTTTGTGTTTGCAGGTTTGAAGTTCTGTGTTTTCTCATGCTCTGCTACAACTCCGCTGTGGTCTACATGCCCCTCTCGTCCTATCAGTCGGTCTGCAGAATGAGCTCACGGTGAGGAAAACGCATGCATCTTTTTTTTTTTTTTCTTTTTTACCCACAGATTTTTCTTTCTGTGCCAATTAGCGACCACCCTCCCTTCCTCCGCCTCCACTTGCTATCCTGAATCTTGCATTAAATCACCACCTCCACCCTGTAGCCGCACACAACCTCCATAGTGACTGTCATGGCTGCAGGCAGATTAGATAAGTATGGTTTCATATGGGCTTTGTTGTCCATGATTGGCCAAATGTAAGAATCACCGCTAGGAGCCTGTCAGAGTCTGTCTGTCTTGAAAACACGGAGATGCCCTGGAGTTAGGAGAAGGATCAGTGTGGAATTCACAATATGAGGCTCCACAGTGGAGCCGCCGTCCGGTGATTGTTACACCGCAGCCTGCAGATGGTTCAGGATATTAAAACTTCCCTACTGTGAGTGAGCAGACAGACAGCGCCTGAAGCAGCTCAGTCTAGACAGATGGCAAACTTCAGTCTTTGAATTTAGCCTTTCAGTGTGTAGAACCCGAGCGCCCCACCGTCTAACCTTGCCTGACCTCCATGAGTGTAAACTATTTCAAATTTCGCCGTCTGATGTTTCCGCTCAGTGTAGTTTAGTCAAGAAGCGACTGATGTTCCTCTTTGTTGTTCTTCTCATCTGATCTGTGATACTTCCTGCAGCACTTTGAGGGAACTTGTGATATAAACAGCAGAACATCTCTGAACCTTTGTCTGTTTTTCTCTCCTGAACTACCTGCCTTTGTTTTTGTTGACTGATGCTGTAAGACTTAACTCACCCACCCATGTGACTGTTCTCTCCTCAGGTTGAGTGTATGTGGCTTCCCCCGGCAGCAGCAGAAGCTTTGGAGGGAACCGTGCAACCGCGTGCTGCTGGACCCCGAGTTCATGGTGCAAATGCTGACTGCTGTCTATCATGCCATGTACGTATGTTCAAAGCGGTTTCTGTCCCATTGTTTAACTGGGGTTTTTTTTTGTGTGTTTTGTTTTGTTTTGGGTTTTTTTGTCTCTTCAGCTGCTAAATGTTCCCCTATTTTCACCTGCTTGTTGCTAACCGTGTCAGTATCTGCCGTTTGCTGCTTAGCAATGGATTTTTTGTGTTTTTAAAAACAGCTGCTACTGCCTAAAACAAAGTTATGAGAGGAGTGAGAGTTTAGCAGAAACAGAGTCCACCTGAAACTGCATGGATACGAGATGTACAGGCGGGACAACGCCGCAGGTTTGTCCAGTGGTGGGAGTGTCACTTCATTAACAACAGGGGTGTAAGAAAATATTGATACATATTGTCATCATATCATATTCTGGTGAAAACACTTTTTTTTTTTAAACTTAAATTTTATGGATATTGTGGTGTGTTTTTTACACTACGACAGTTTCCCTAAAATAAGATTTTTTAAAAATTGCAATATATCGCCTTGCACACGGTATTGCAATATATCACAATATATAGTAAACCCTGCATCGTGACACGCATCATATCGCCAAATTCTTGCCAATACACAGCCCTGATTAACATAACAGGACCCACTGTGTGAAGTCAACGTGTGTGCTCTATTCCTCCCCCAGTCCAAGGGTGGCGGTCGATTGGTGGAGGACAGCTCCTTTTCGTGATTGGCTGCTGCAGCGTGATGTAAGGCTGCATTTCTCGTTAAGTTGAGCTGTTTCCAACTCTTTTGCTGTAGCCAGCTCCTTTTTTTTTTTAGGCAGCTGCTGCAGCTCGGACCGCCGCAGCAAAAACAGACAAGCTTCATTCAAATGAATGAGGAAACCTGCATTTTACCGGCTCACCTGATTTGGTCTGAATGCAGCCGAAGTCCGTTTATGTTTTAGCCTTTAGCCATCTGATGATGCCATTGTTTGAAATTACTCTTTTGAAGATGACGTGACGTGAAGTCACAAGACATTTATCTTAACAGGGTGAAGCAGTGATTGAATGTTGATATAAAGTACAAAGATACAGATTTTGTGTATGTTTTTTAACTAATATAGTTGAATAAATGAACAATATGACCAGGGATGTGATCTAAAAGGATTGAAAAGACATTTTTCTTTTCTTTTTTTTTTTAGGTGGACTTTATAGTGAAACTAGAGAACCTTTTTGGCTTAACTTTGTCATCATGATATATATAACCTGATTAAACAGTGTAATGGTGGTTGAAAATGATGCCATTTGCTGCTAAATTGGCCTCCAATAAGCTCTGTTTTTACCATGTTATTTTCTTTGCTTTCTTAGCTGATTAGCTCACCGTGCTCTGACTCACCTCTGACAGCAACACCGTCAGTTAGCTTGAGCTCGAGCTGAGGCGGACCAGTTTACTCTGCTGCAACTTTCCCTGCAACCATTTCGTCTCAGTTCAAACTGGACTTAAAAGAGAGAGAGACAACAAACTAAATAAAGCACAAGCCGGCACAAATGGCTGCAGCGGATTTGCTTCCCAATGAGTCTCATGCCGCAGCTAATGTTAGCTTGCTAGCTGGCTTGCAGAAGTTATCTACTGCAACTTTAAATTGTTAAGCAATGTGCTGAAACTTAGTTTCAAGTGATAGTTTAACTTTGTAGCTTCATTGCTACCACAGACTGCTCCTACATTGTAATTTGATATGTTGTCATATAAGGTATGATAATATCTGCCTTGACTCAATGCCATTTCACATCATGGTTTTTTATTTGGAGATCACTGAAGAAACAGTTATGGGCTTAAGGTAATATAAGGAATATATTCTCATATTGTTCCTTACCTAGACAGATATCACGTACAAAGTTCTTTTATGAGCAACAGCACGCAATGTTCGTCAGTTTTGTTGTTGTGCCTCTGCGGGGGCATCACTAACGAGGGCAGTTGCTCTTCCAGTTTGTTGTGATCTACTGCAGAAAATCTCCCTAACAGCATATGCTAGAGCTCTACCAGGGGCAGAAGCTTCCCACTGTACGGGCTGATTACATCGACAGTGCATTGTGGGAGCAGGTGATTTCATCCCCTGCGAGAACAGTCGTTGCAAAGCTGATTAGGTCTCCTCGATGATAGCTCATCGTCCGAGATGGATCCCCTGATACGGCGGTGACTGCAAATCAAACTCTTTAAGGACGGTGCAGCGGGAAGAGGACATGTATTCTGTCAGCCTCATCACCCCTGTGAGGGTGCACAGCAGCAATCAGGAGATTGGAGCCGTCTGTGCCACAAAAAAAAAAAACAACAAAAAAACAGACTGCATGAATAATAGCCTTTTTAGTAATCCCTACCATAGGTCATGTCAGTGCCAGCCTGAGCTCTCATTTTCACCCTTGGCCCGAGCAGGCGCACGTGAAGGGCAGATAAACATAAATGCACAGCTCTGCACATGCAGAGGGACCTTGGCACTCATCGAGGGCACTCTGGGATTTAGGTTAATATGTCCGCTAATGCTACAGCACTGTAATGCCACATGAAGAGAGAGAGTGAGAGAGATATCAGTACAAATAGACACAGGCCTATTTTTTCCCCTTTATAAGGCCTGAAATGTATTCTGGACTGATTTTCCAGCCTTCAAAACATCAGAGAGTCCATTTTTACTTTCCCATTCATTCAAGTCTTTTCATCTTCAATCTAAAGGCAACCCCCCTTGTTTGTCCCGCGCTGGTGTTGCATGTGCAGGACCGGATCAAAGAGAGTTCAGCTGCGCAGGCTTCTTCTTCATTTTTAATATGCAATGTGTTTATTTGTTGTGGCTGGGTTATTTATCCTCTTGCTTGAATACAGGGTTGTGACATCATCTTATGTAAAGAAGACACCGCTCATCTTTAGTAAAAAGCCCGGTGATAAACCCCAAAGTGTGCCCATAGCAGCAACATTCATCCTTGTTTGGCCCCGGTGGTGTGTTCACTGATGGTCCTCTCCAGGTGCTTTTGGAAGCTGACGTCAGCCAGCCAGTCTGCGCTTCTGTCTGACTCTTAATGAAGTAGCGTGATGCGTACTAATGCTTTCAAATTTTAGACTTTAGAGCCTTTAATATTACATATTTGAACATTTTTATTCTTTTATTAATTCTGAGACTAGTGCTTGAAATTTCTATGATATTCTTAAGTCGTCACGCTTCTTTATCAGTTCCTTTTTCTAGTTACATGTGGCTGCACATTGACAAACTTATCTTCATTAATCTGTATTATTGATAATCTTGATTTGATGATAAGCTTTCATATCTGTTAATGTAGTTTTCCTCAATGCATTTTTGTATAGTGAAGTTGTTGTTTTTTTGTTTGTTTTTTCATTACACAGAATTCCCAAGAAATTTGTGTGTTACCTTTAAATTTTCTGTTGTGGTTTCTAGAAAAAAAGGTAGATCTCAGGTTAAACAACAACACCACTTTGTCAGAGGTTTAATTACTCTTGTCCTTGTACAATTCCCCACTCCCTTCCTCTCTGTAGCTGCAGGCTTTACTAAATAACTAATAATAGCTCAGAAGGGTGTGACAAAGCATCCTGTCAGACACTCCCAGTTTCTCAAATAAAATCATAACATGATGTTAAGTGTTTATGTGCCTGCGTTTGTGTTTTATGTTGTGATGTGTAGATACAATGGAGAGTGGGAGATGGGACGGGAAGCTCTAGAGGACATTCTGTACAGAGCTCAGCTGGAGCTTTACTCTCAGCCCCTCCTGGTAAGACCAACAGCACCACAAAAACACTAATAAAATAATTTTAATCAGCCACGTTTGACACAAATTAACAGAAGCTCTCCACAATCTTTGCAATCAGGTCGCGCTCACAATCAAGCTTTTAAATCTTGTAAAGCCTTCCTTCCTTTTACATAAGATAATCCTTTATTAGTTGCACAAGAGGGAAATTTCCAAATATCATTTAACTGCTTATTGATCTGCATATGTGTTCACTTCAGCTGGGAAACGCCATGAAGAACTCGCTGCCAGACAGCGCTCCCGACGAGCCGCGGGGGCGCAAGGTGCTCCAGGTGGAGGTGACGCCCACCATCAGCCGCATCTCCATCTCAGCCATCACCACCGCCTCCATACGGCGCCACCGCTGGAAGAGAGAGGGTAAGACGGTGCAAACAGGAAGGCCTGCCTTCGTGGCGTCAGCGTAGGAGAGATGTGACAGTACAGTAGATCCATTACAATATATATATTTTTAATCGCAATAAATCTAGCCCCCCAGAGTAGTTATAACAAAAGAAAAAAGATTTTAAAAAATGTGCAAGGAAAAGCCCTGACGTTCATTCATATTTAAGCTGTGAATTTATGGGCTTCTACTGTTTTTTTTTAATCTGTGAAAGGCCACAAGAAGGAACTAATTGGTGAGAGACTTTTCTGTTTGTTTTGAGCAGTGAGAAGGAAATCTGTGTCTGTGTAAACCAGTCACACCATTAGCATCTTCCAAATGGTGTTTTGTGTCAGTTATTGTTTGTAATTTTCTGTCTTATAGTCTCTGTGTTGTGATTCTTGTGCCACTTGCTCCCCTTAATTGCATTTTTTTGCTCGTCTTGTCTGTGAAGTGTGTGCTGTGCTTTGTATCACCAGATATCTTAAAGGTTGAAACTCACAAAATGGTGCCCATTTTACACAGCACATGGATGATGAACAGGGCGATTAATTTTTAAAGTATCGTTGCTTATTTTCTCTGGTTTTTAAACTACAAGTAAATGAACAGGCAGCTGTCAGGCCTGCTGTGCCCGTGCTGGATGAGGCCCGACTCACTTGAGGCCGGTTGCCACTAAAGAAAAACGTTTCCCCGTCTGTGTTGTTGACTCCCAGATTGTTTTGACTACTCAACTGATGCAGAGTTGAGCCTCGTCGTCAATCCTCCTAGCCTCGCCCAGCACCAGCACCAACACAACACTCCCTGGGACCCCGCAGCCAATGAGGAGGGAGGAGGGCAGCCTCAAAGCCAGCACAGCAGCAGCAGCAGCACCAACATTCCCCCCATCACATTTGAGGGTAGGGAACAGGGGGCGGACGCTCAGAGCAAAAAGGGTCTCAGGAGGAGGCGCCCCTCCGATTTGTATCCTCCCAACCTTCCTCCTCCTCCTCCTCCTGCCCCTCCTCAGCTTGAAAGGGTTAACTCTGCCGTTCCCACTGTGGCTGCCTCTTCACTTCCCCAGAGTATACTAACTCATCCAGTCTATAAGACCCTCAGTCAACAACCCCTCTGCTACCAGATCACTGCTAGTTTTTGTCTCATTGGAGTGGAAGAGTCGCCTATTCTGGGTTTGAAGGAAGTGTGGCTCGTGGCCATTTTTGCATGGGCCACATCATCGTGTCATATCCTCTCTTTTTTCTCATCATGCCTCCAACATACTATAGACTGCCTCCCTTGTCACTCACTGAGCATGTGCAGTGCCCAGCCTGCAGCTTTGCCTTTTACTCCGGGCTTTCTCACCTCTCCGTGTCTGATAATTGGTTTTATACTGTAGATTTATTTTTTCTGTAGTTTCAGCAGGAAAAATACATACATACATAATTTAAGAAAACTGGCACAGAGAACTCAACATCTTGTTTCTGCCCCTGGCGGCGTTTCACAGCACCCCAAGTTTAGGCTCACTCAGGCCAGCAGCACCCATCTGTTGCCGCCGTCCTGCAGGAAGGGGCCTCCCTTTCTGTTTTTCAGTCCAGCTTTGTTGTATCCTAATTTTGCGTTCTGCCATGTTACGTTTCTTTCCTGTAGCTCAGTGAGTGAGAACGAGCCTTTCATCATGCATGCGCACGCATCCGCAAGCTTCTGCTGAAACCTAAAATCGTGGAACACGTAACATTTCAAATGACAAGGCCAAGTGAGCAGACCATAATGTCGAGGCTACCCAATCCAGTACTTAAATCACAAAGGCTATTCCACTGCTACGACCTATCACACAGCCCATTTTGTCTTGTTGAATGTGTGTCCATTTCCATACATGGTTGCTACATGTTTTGAAATATTAAGACATACAGTAACTCAGATCTGTAGATTAAAGATCAGCTCATTCTCTGACTTTACAGTCAGTGTTTGTCTGAGTGCCATCCCATCTTCCTCCAATTATCAGTCATTAAACTAAGTGCAGCTGTGGCAAAAGACTGAAAAGCTGTTTGTTTAGATAGAAATCAACCAGCCAATTAAAAGAGAACTGTGAGTATTTCTCGAGATTAATCTCACTTAGCGCACAATTACCCGACTTTCTGTGGCAGAAAGCAGCAGGAACACATTGCAGAAATATTAGAAGTTACTACACCAGTGTTTTTGCATGTTAAAGCCAGTTTACTTCAAATTCAGTGTACTTTAAGACATGTTTACCAAAGTATCCCACTTTGTTTTCATTGATTTCCATCCTTCTAGGAAGTCATTTATTTCCATTCATTTTACTCAACAGTAAAAACAGACACAAATATAGCTTGAGGTAGCTAAACCTCATTGTTAATATTTAATGGCTTTATTTTTTGTTCTGCCATTGAGAAAAGAGACTATACAATCTGGCTGGTGCTTGGATCTCTTTACATCTTTAATGCCTGGAATGACAAAGCATCTTTCTTCTTTTTTTTAAAAATCATGTAGCCATGGTAACATGGATACTTAAACAAAGCAGCGTGTGCTGAGTATTCATTAAATACACTCCCCTACATGTGGACGGTGTTTGGCTACCACCAGCACCTGCTTTGTTTAAAGTGACTACGAGGGACATTTAAGTATTTATGAAACAGTCTCATGATTCCTCTGATGATTTTTAATTTCCTGTAACAGCAAACGAGACCCTCAGCGAAAAAACACTTTTTTTGTGTGGTTACTGTTGCCTGCTGCCCGTTTCGGGTCTGAATCTCCGGGAACTCAGACAATTTTAATTTTTTTAAATTAATTTATCTTTAATTAATTAATTGATTTATATATTTATTGTAATTTTGTTGTTCTGTGCAGTGACAATAATGTAATTATATTCTATGCCTATGGCTATGAGTTTGTATTTTAGCATGTAACGGTAATGCAAATGGCTGTGTAATGTTAGCCTGCAGAAAATAGAGGTAATTGGGCTCGGGGGACATTACTGCCGTACAACTGGCTTATAACTTATTTCGCAGTCACATATAAATGCGTAAACTCATTGCGATTCATCCTGCGGTCTCTCTCTCATTAGCTTCCAGAACAAATGCAGATGTTGTCGGTGTTGTGTCGGGTTCTGCCTGCCTGGCACGTGATGGCAAAGATCTTTTGGCTTTTGTCCAAAGGGGCCACTAGAATGAACAAAACTGAAAGTTCCTCGTAGTCACTTTAACATCGCTGCCAGATCCAAATAACTTTCTGCCATTTGTGTCCTATTACAAAACTCACATTATCATTTTTACATAGACATGTATATGATCATACACAGGTTTTATTCCAACAGTCAGCTTTAAAGTTTTTGCATGTCAGTGTCCCTGAATACACCATCTAGGAAGAGTTTTTAAACAATCTCTGCTCTATAGATGGAGAAGTAATGAAGTTTGTAACGAGCAACTTGTAGTTAAAAGGCTGAAACATTCAAAAAACACTGGTTTGATTCTTTCTTTGCACCAATGTTTGAGGAACCTGTAGCTCTTCAGGATTTTGATGGCTCGCATGCCGGCTCATTAGCCTGGTGGGCTGTCAGCACTAACTGGAGTGCTATTGATCCAATGAGGTCTACGGACTCGCCTCAGTGCTCACCACAGATTGGCAGGCTCGCCTCGGCCTGGCCAGCCATGCAACCTGTGGGCCAACGCTGCGGGAGAAACGAGGGATGGGGAAGAAGAGCATGTGTCTTCTCCTCGTGTTATGTGCATGCCAGTCCAGACCTTTTCTTCTTGGTTCCTCCATTTTCTTTTCTGGTGCTGCCCGTGGTTCCCTGTCGTCCAACTTTGCTTGACCCAACGATGCATGACGGAGACAGATGTCTGATCCTCTGTTTCTTCTCTTTAACAGGCTTACCATGCATACCGAATGTCATTAACAAGCTTGATTTTCTAACTCAATTTATCATCTTTTTCCCCTTCAGCTTTCAAATGCTGACGTCACCGCTAAATATTATTAAAAGTTTTGCTGTTTACATTTCTCAGAGCCAATGTGCCTTAGAATTCTACCAAATAATCACAAAGTATTAATTGTTAACATTTAATAGAAGCTCTGCTCTGTTATCAGGCAGAATATTGAACTCACACTTTTCCTAAACAAACAGCTAGTTGGATTTTCGTCAATGTGAATTACATCAGATGATCAAAGCTCAAGGACATTGTGTACCGTATTGAATTGTACCTCTGTGTGGTGCATAATGAGTGAGCTAATGAAAGAGCATGGTCGGATGAGTGCTAGTGTTTGTGCCAGCCTGTTTGAGGGCCACTAATTTGTTTAACATTATCCAAAAAAGAAACAAAAAACTAAATATTTAAAATGTTATTGCTCAGATTTATCAGTTTGTTGTAGTCTTGTTTACATCACTGCCAACAAGAGGCTCTTTCTCTGGGTTATGGTGATATTTTGTCTAAATTGTGAATTTTGGGACCTTCTTATGAGTAATTACTGGCTTATCAGTATTTTAGGAGTTGTTTGCAGCTGCTGCATGTCATATTTTTTCTCGATCAAACTTACAGTCAGATTTTTTTAAAATTTTTCAACACAGCCTCAGTCGTTGTCTGACTTACTTACTTTTCTGGTTGTCTGTCATGCTTTCTTTCTGTGTATGTTCGTGCTTGTTGGTGTTCAGACGCTGATGGTATGAGCGGTGGAGAGGATTCCTTCAACATCAATGACCCTGACGAGGGATTCTCCTCTGGGGCATCTAACAGCAGCCAGCCCAGCGGCACCAAGGCGGGCGGCGGCGTGGGGCAGAGGGGCGGCAGCCTGAACAGCAGCAGCAGCAGCATCAAGAAGGCCATCACAGCCCGACTGTCCCGGGACAAGGAGAAGGAGCGGGAGAAGGAACGGGAGAGGGAGCGAGAGAGGGGGGTGGAATTATCAGCGGAGCACCAGGCTGCCATCAGGAGGCATCACCAGAGGCAGCAGTCGCCTCCAGCAAGCATCAACTTAGATGCCATCCAGCTGAGCCCCATAAAGAAGCACCTGAGCTTCCCCGCGGGGCCCACACTGGTGCGGACTGGCAGCACCTCCTCCAGCAAGTCGTTTGACTGCATGAATTTCAACCTGAATGGAGGCAACGATGAGCACGAGGAGGCGGTGGGGGGCTCTGACAAGGAAGGAGTGCTTCCAGCAGGCGGCTCCCACCGCCACTCTACCATTAGCCTGAAGGAGGAGCACCTCATCAGGCCAGAGGACGCCCAGGACCTCCTGTCTCCTGGAGCTCCCCTCACCAAGCAGTCCCGCTCCCCAAGCTTCAACATGCAAATCATATCACAGGTTTAATGTGCAGTGCAGGTCATCGTACACACACACACACACACACACACACACACACACACAAAATACCTGTTCAAAACACACATCCTCATGCAGTTTTTCTCTGCAAGTCTTTACAGCCCAATTACAACAACTTCTGTCTACCTATCTGTGTGTGTGTGTGTGTGTCTGTCTGTCTGTCTGTGTGTGTCTCTGTGTGTGTGTGTGTGTGTCTCTCTGTGTGTGTGTGTCTGTGTGTGTCTGTCTGTCTGTGTGTCTGTGTGTCTCTGTGTGTGTTTTGTTCTATTAAGAGGTCTGAATGAAAATGAGAAAAATAATTCAAATGAGCTCATTAGTTATTTAATAAAAATGCCAACATGAAGATGTGCAGCTTTCCTTTACTTTTACAC
>JAQFJB010000005.1:14658975-14670133 GCA_029874875.1 Naso minor | reverse complement strand
GTGTGTGTGTGTGTGTGTGTGTGTGTGAGACGTCACTCTCCATTCTAGACCTCAATACACTACTATTTCTTTACATAGCAAATTAAGTTTTTCCTTAAGGTTAAGGTTGAATTTTGTATACAGCTCATTTAAAGGTGTAAGTTATTTAGGAGTCAGTTAAAGTTAACACTCTCCGCCGACAGACCATCATTTTTTAACCTGTCCTCAATTGCCACCATCTTGTTTTGCACTGACATTTCGATTTCCTTCTCAGGGTTGTGACAAGATCAAGCAGTCTGCTACTGGGACCAAGAGACGAGTGTTTGTTGTGGAGACTATGGGTGGATACTGTGGCTATTTGGCAACCTGCACTGGTCTAGCTGTAGGTGCCGACGCAGCCTACATCTTTGAAGACCCCTTTAACATCCATGACCTGAAGGTGTGACCAAAAAAACAGAACTCTCCTGTTTCTTTCTTTGGCCGATAATGTTTACAGCTTACAGTTATTTTACTTATCTGGCCTTTTGACAGACCAATGTGGAGCATCTTACTGAAAAGATGAAGAAGGACATCCAGCGGGGTCTTGTGCTCAGGTACATAACACTCATTCAGCTATGCAGAAATTCTCATGCAGTACCTGTTGCAGAAGCTAATAAAGAAGTGTCTGTGTATCTATCATATACATACCAAATGTTGTATCAATATGTTATAGCGATGCACCAAATGTTCAGCCGGGACGCAATTATTCAGTCGACAATAGCAAAAACAGCATGTTCAGACAAATAAGCTAAATCGCCAAATAATTATTACAGAACAAGGGCCTTTTTTGATGATGGGATAAGATGGCAACTGGTGTGGAGTGAGGGGTGCGCGCTATTGTCGTAAAATGCATAAAGTAAATCGTGTCAAGTAACATTACTAGCCTCAACGGAGAGCTTGCTACGCTGAGGCTGGTTGAGTACAAGGTGATGGCAGTGGCGGCAGCAGCAGCAGCAGCGAAAAGGAACGCTACTTCTAATGTTCGTCCCAGCACACCCACTCCATCCATGTAGCTAATTATTCTTTAACCTTCAAAAATGATGACTCAAGATGTTTCTGGAAATCAGAAGTCACTTTAGTGAGTGAAAAAGGGGATTTACATGAAATTAGCTGGTGACAGTGAAGTACTACTTTGCTGCTTACAACAGTGAGGCTGTCGTGTTGGGCTACCAGAGTTATGAGGTAAACAGGAAACCAAAACTTCTCTGGCTCTTATACACTTGGAGAGCACTATGGGTAATGAAATCGTCTAAGACCTAACAGTTAAGTCAGTGAATCTAACCTCTCAAGTATTCTCTGCACTTCTAATTTACATATCAAATGAAATGTAGTCTTACTTTAACTCTTGTAGTCTTTACATTAACTGTTCAATATGTGATGTTAACTTAAATTGTTCATACATTTTGTTTGTATGAATCTTTATGAAATCAACCCGTCCGCAAATAAAGTTACAATGCCATCCATGGCTGACATCTTTGAAAAGGCGAAAAATAAATTGCCACTGACAGTACCAAAGCAAAAGGTAATTGTAATTTTGTAAAAGATTTTACTTTTCTGACTAAATGCAATGCTGAAAAAATTGGCAAATTAAATGAAAAATACTGGTTTCAGTATTCGGTTTTCAACCAAGTGTTACATTATTTTCAGTCTGGTTTTCGGCCACAAATTTTCATTTCGGTGCATTGCTAATATGTGTGTATATCTCCATTTTTTCTTTTTAAACAAGACATCAGGTTGTTGGATTAAGTCTTTCCCCCTGATCGTTTCCTCTGTCATTACAGGAATGAAAAATGCCATGAGAACTACACTACAGATTTCATTCATAGGCTGTATTCATCAGAGGGGAATGGCATATTTGACTGCAGAATCAATGTGTTGGGACACCTTCAGCAGGTATGGACTGGCCATACAAGATGCATCGACTCTGGAAAAACACAGCTTTGCAACTTTCAAATGATACCCATAACATTGACAATATAAGTGACACTTGTGTGTTTGTGCTTTAGGGAGGGGCACCTTCTCCTTTTGATAGAAACTTTGGAACCAAGTTGGGAGTGAGGGCTATCCAGTGGATTTCAGAGAGACTGACTGAAAACTTCCGACTAGGTAGAGTTACTGTATAGAGCCAAAACTGATGAAAATGAATTGCTCAGAAACAAAACATCAAACCACGATGTTATAAAACCACTTGTTTCCCGCCAGACCGCGTGTTCGCCAACTCACCAGAAACAGCGTGCGTGCTCGGCCTCAACAGGAAGGTCGTCTCATTCATTCCTCTCACTGAACTGAAGGATGTGACTGATTTTGAGTAAGTGAATGAAACATTTTTGTCAATTAGCAAGTGTTTAATAATAATCAACCTTCGTATTTGAACTGTGTCTCTATCCTGTTAGGCACCGGATGCCCAAGGTTCAGTGGTGGCTCAAACTTAGGCCAATGCTAAAAATGTTGGCCAAATACCAAATCAGCTTCTGTGAATATGAACCAGGAGAGATTGAACATGTGACTCGACGCTCCATCAGTATCGACGCTGGGTTCTAAGTGCTCTAAGACAGCATAGCCCATGGACTTTTTAACCCTTATCTGTCCATCCTTTGCTCCTACATAAACTGCACACTTTAAATGTCCAGGGTGAAGGATTTAAGGGGATCCTTTTGTGGAATATGACAGAAATGGAATATAATATTCAGTAATATTGGTGTCTTCAAATGGGGTCGAGTTTACCGTGTTCACAAGAAGAGAGCATACGAATACCCCATCCTTGTGGTATTCACGTCGTTAAGTCCTATTTATCAGAAAGCTCCGAGTTCACAAATTGTGACGTATTTGCTGACATTTTCAGAAATGGCGGAGCCCGTATTGGCCCATACAGGACCAAAAGTAAGTGTAAACAAGTTGTTAATCTAGATATAAATTGTCACCTTCTTTGTTTCTTCTCTTGTTCCTCCGGGTGGCGTTTGAACACAGAGCAATTACCATTTCCACATAGACAGCCATGAGGAGAACAAGCAACCCTTTGGCATCCATATTACCATTTCCTAGCATCTGTTCTTACCACTTGAACGCCAAGCCTTTCCTGTTCACAAATTCAAGACACGACTTCACGAGTTCCATATGAAGGCAGCATTTGTTTTATTAATGTATAATCACCTGAAAATAAGAATGATTTGAATTTTCATTACTTTAAGATGAGCTTTATGTATCTATAGAGGGAGCAGGTCCTCTGCCTTGGAGTCCACAGTGTTACGCTGTTGCGTTTCTACAGTAGCCCAAACTGAAAAACCAAAATTAGGCTCTAAAAGCCTTTTGTCATTTTTGCGGCCATGTTAGGTTCTCCTTCATGCATGGAAGGTGGGTAGAGGGATATTTGGATGTAATCTGCAACTTCACCACTAGACATCACAAATTCCTACACACTGGACATGAAAGAATAGGTGCCAATCAGCTGCTATGCATGTTACAGGACTGAAGACTCTCGAAGCTAGCATTCATCACATCACAGCCTGTTGGTTCACAATAAATAGTATATTATATAATCTATAAATGTTCAAGTATTCTTTTATTCGCTGAGACATTTAATACATATCTGATTGTGCTATTCCTTGTGCCAGCAGGCCTTTGTATAGTCAAATTACTGCATAAAATGGCTACCAGGTATGCCATGAAGCTAAGACTTCATTAATGTACTACTGAATGTTTGCTATGATGTAAGATTGTATGTGGTTTATGCATTTTTTGTTTCCATAATCATGTACAAGAGAAATGTGCATGTTGTAATGTTTATTTAGCTTAAAATAAGAGCTAATAAATTTTTGGAGCCCCCTTATAATTTGCACACACACACACAAATTATGTGTGCTCCAGGGGTTGGTTTAATTTAGTCTTCTGATACATTCAGTGTGACTGTGTGACTGAAACAGTGTCTCTGTCATTAAATAATGTTAACTGAACAGTAAATCACAAATTATAACAGTGCAATAAATATCCAAACCATTGCTTTTACAATACAAAAAACTATGACTATGAATGCATCTTGTGTAATATTTTGATACAAGTACTGTATCTTCAATAAAATGTTATTAAAATGTGAGTGAATATCTACTGAAATAAGATATTATGTTAAATAAATGAATAACTAGCAACCATATCACGTGACAACAAAATTAAAAATTGTAACGCTGCAAAGTTAACTTCAATTTTTAACTGAGGAGGTTTTATAACATACTAATAACAAGGCACTTGTAAATAACCCACTACATGAGAACATTACAGGGAAAAAAGGCAATTAACTGGTTTGAACCCAACAATTAAATCTCTCAGATTTTTTTTTTGTTCGTGCGAACACGGACATATTTTGAAGACAAAGGAAAGACCTTTCGTTTCTAGTAGGGCTGCTCCCATGTAAACGTTGCCTCAAAAGTTGAATGAAAATGGAAACTCATCACCGGTGTTGTCTTTGTCAGTCGTCTGAGGGCTCTTGGACATGAAAGCGAACTGGAAGTCTTCGCTTTGTGCTTGTTGGCCAAACAGGAACTCAGGGCCTGTGAAATTATACACATGCATGTAGTTCAAAGCAGGTAACACACTTCACAAAACCAGAGGTACTTACAGCTTGAAGACTTTGGCTCTGTAGTTTTCTGAAAAGAGATAAACATACTTTTAGTATTTTTATTTTAGCTACTCTGTATGAAACATGAGTGCAGAGGTGGGACAGGAAAAACAATACCTTATCGTTGAAAAAAGAGCCAGAGAAAGTGAAAGAGGAGTCCTGTAAAGAAAGTTGGGAGTTAATTCTTGAACTAAAAAAACATGATTTGTGTCAAATCACCTGTAACATTTGCTCACTTCTTACCTCATCCTGTGTTGAGCCCTCGTCAAATCCAAATCCAGAGAAGCCTGGGGTGCTCAGATCAGAGTTCAGAGTGAACAGGAAAGCTGGGGATTTGTTATCAGAGATCTCGTGATGTGGGGAGCCACCAGGGCTGAAGCTGAAATGGCAACATGAAAACAGAATTCTCAAAGGCTGTTCTGAGAAGGATTCATAGCGTTGGACAACTCAGACAAGCCTTACTTAAATGGAAAAGTTGGGGTTGTAGCCACAGCTTTCACTGTTGCTGGGGAAGACAGATTAGTTCCATGACAGGATGACTCAGGCAGAGCAGCAACTCCCTCGTCCTCTTTGCTTGGAAGCTGCTCAGCCTCTATAGAAACTGTTTCTTCCATCTCCTCCTGCTCCACTGCCTCCTCCATCTCTGATACAGTGGACTGTTGTTCCAAGACAGAAAACGACTTCAGTGTGTGAGCATTTCCAAGAGTGGAACCCTCTGGAATTGCATTTACAGTGTAAAACATAATGGAATTGTGTCAAAATAATATTTGAAAAACTGAACCGCAACATCTCTTAATAATGTAATTATGAAATAATACAGAGACCTTTTTGTAAAGCATTTCCACCGGCCATCTTATTTTAGTGGATAACATTTCTCGATGAAAACTGCTCAGATGTGTGAATGATCAATAGTAATTTTAACATTTCTGGAAAGAAATGTGCTTCTGAGTTTTTCTGAGAGCTATACAGGAGTACTCCAATGAATATATATTTCAGTTCTCTGCAACTGGAAGACTTGCAAGGGATAAAAAATACAGTTGTCAAAACCAGTTCAGCAAAATTGGAGAAAGAGTCAATTTTAAAGTCAGTCTGGGTATGGTAGAAAATATTACCAAGCCCAGGTCATCAGGTTCAGTTTCCTGGTCCTGCTCTTCAGTTTGCATCCCATCCTGCCGTCTTTGTTCTGAAAATATAAATGTGCTGATGGGCAAATCATCAAATCATGAAAAAACATGCCATTTGTGTGTGGTTAGGGTCAGGATACATATTGTTCAGTGATACATATCAAACTCTTCTCTTCTTACCATCCAACTTTTGACATGTCCCTGGGCCATCATTTCCTTCTTTTGGGCAAGTGTTGGAGACAGTAGTATCCTGGACATCGTTTTCCCCACGTACTCCCTCTGCATTTGCGTCTTCAGAGGTTTTATGACCATTCTGTGAGATCTGTTCATGTTTATTAAAGTGGTTAGTGGTTATAACCTGAGTTTTACATGTAGAATTTCATCAGCTTTACAATGCCATTAGCATTATTTGATCTATTAGACTACCTCTGTCTGGTTAAGATGAAGAGAACTGATGTCGATGGAAGAATCGCTGTCCTCCTCTGTGTCGGGATTTCTTTGTTTCTCTAGTTCTGCTATGGACTGCTGGTCAGAAACACTAGGAAGAAAAGTGGACCCGATCAGAGAAAAACTTAAGTTTGCTGGAGGCTGTGCGTTATTATTTACTATCTACAAGATTTGTTATAAGATACCTATCTGGCAGTTTCTCAACGGAAAAAGAATTGACCACCAGACCTGGCGAGACAGATATCAGTTTAATGGTACAAAGCACTCCAAATACTTAAACCTTCCAGAGCAAGTTGTGATAATGTTAAGATTATTACCACTGAGATGGTCCAGCTCCATCTGTTTCTGTTTTATTTGATCATCACAAGCCTTGATCCTTGACTCAACCTCCTCTTTTTCAGCCTGCAGTGTGAGAAGTTTCTGAGCAAGAGGATTTTGGCAGTAATGTTGCCTGTGCAACTGAAATATCTTCTTATAGCTTGCAATTCTCTCTTCATAGACTTCCCTGGAGGGGTTCCAGAGATGAATAATGATTAGCTTTGTTCATTATCGCCCACACAAAAAAAATGTATTTAACACAATTAACCACAGCAAACTGAACCCACATGTCGTGGCTGTAGCTGGCTTTTCTGCTCTCCAGTTCTTCTTTCAGCGTGTGCTCATACTGAAGAAGGAGGTTATTAGTCGCCTTCATGCTAAAATTACATGGATGACAATTAGCAACATATGAAGAGCCATGTAAAATTTAATGATTTATGAGACCTTTTCACCATAGTTTAAAAATGTCTATTACCCAGTCAATATACCTTTTAGCATTTTCTTTGTTATGCTGCACAGTGCTCTGTTTCACCCTGATTTCTTCCTCAAGTTTCTCAATATTTCTGCGGAGTGTTTCAATGTAAGACCTCCTCTCAGCAATGTCAGCTCGGACAACTGTTGACAAAAATGTGCGAACATTTAAAAAACAAAAACAACATTTCACCAGTAAAAAACCTATTGGACAATATTTGTTGCCTTGTCTGACAAGTTTTCTGTATAATTACTAGGTTAAGAAGAATGACGTAACTGTTTGACATACCTTTAACTTGTTGGCTGATGTCATTCTTCTTTTGGGACAGCTCCCGAGTTTGAAGAGCTAATTACAAAATACAGTTATTTAAAAGTACTTTTATCTATTACATGTAAATATAATAGCAAACAACGAAAAACTTTACTTCATTAACGTTAGCTTGCTAACTTAAACTACAGTTAGCCAAGCAAACATCGAATTACAGCGAACAGTTACAGAACAATTTGAATAAATAAAATAAAATAAAATAAAATAAATAAACTCAGAAACTGAACCCACCTATCTGAAAGAGGAGGCTGTCAATGTTATTAAGTGAGAATTGGTCGTTCATCTTTTTTTCCCCTTTTCTTTTTTAACACAAGCTAACGTTAAAGAAATTAACGCTAACGTTGGCTGACTCCTACGTCAACTGTCAAGCGCGCGGCCCGCTGCTGTTGCCTTGACTACGGTTCAGACGTGAGGGGACACGTCCGCCCTTTCAACTTAAAAGAGCTGTAAAATATTGTTTGCATTTATTGGGAGGAAGGACGAAATATATATTGGCTAAGAGGTTAGTTACTAAATGTCACCTGGCTGTGCTGACAGCTGTTTGGAAACCCTGATAACTGTGACTGTGAAAAAAAACAAACAAACAACTACATTGAATGATTAACAATGTTTCCATTTTGACATTTTTAATCTATGGTGCTTTTTTTTTTTTGTATCCGCCACCTCATAAGTGTATTTATTTATTCAACAATTTCATCCAAAATATATTGACAGCCTATATGAATCAAATAAACTGTGAAATATGTAAGACTGCAGTACTTTTTTTTTTCTCAAGAAACTTTATTTTAGACCACATAAATTCCTTTACAATATGACATATCGACACAAACAAACAGTAATAATAATAACAACACATTCCTATATCCTATCCTCTTGGACAGATGTGCTTTTAATAGCGTTGGTGGATTTTTTCATGTTCACATGACTGCAGTTAATGGCTCGTGATTGGTGTGACAGAGGTCAGAGGGGCGGGGTTTATGCTATTCTGGAAATCATCTTGCATAGCGCATCTGTATCAGCAAAACACAGCGCTGTGATGTGCGGGCCCGGCCCAATTCAGTGATCTAACCTCAAAATAAAATTCACCCACCAGCTGCTCGTCCAGCCTATTCAAGGTAAGACAGAATTTCAATTTCATTTCCAGACAGAGTACTTCACGCTCGCCGGCCGCCGTCTGCAGACAATGGAGCGGACATGGGTGGGATTTAAATGGGAGGGGATCAGCTGTGTGAAGAATGGGTTGCATTGTCGATATCTAGCCCCTATTATGCGTTCTTTTGGAAAACAACCACTATCCAGCCATGAATTGTGTTTTTTCTGCTGTTAGATCTGGAAAGGGGATGAAATAGTGTCAGTAAACATCGCATCCACTGAGAGTAACATGACGCTGTCATGCAAAACAGAGACATCCCCCTTTTTTTGAGCAGATCTGTCACGCTTTGTTTGTCATCTATCTTACGTCTCTCTCTGATCAGATGGCAAAAGCCTTTAAATTAATCATAATGCAACAGCTTGTTTATTATTATCAGTCATCTTTACAGAAAAAGCCATTTTGCTGAATCTAGGCCAGGATTAGGCTACGTTAATGTGACTGAAAAAAAACAAACCTGCTTTTTAATGCCACTCTCTGTTTTACTGTGTCGACCTGTGTGTGTATGCCTTAATCACTTTTAATCTTCTTTTAATCTAAATCTAAACACAATGCTTGGACCATAAGTCTCCGTGTATAACTCATCAAAGTTTTTTGGCTCAGGTGAGAGCATGGCTCAGGTTGACGAGCCGCAAATTGAAGGAGAAGGCAGCCCGCAGATGATCTCCTTGAGATCTGACATATCAGGGAACCACATGGATGACGGAGAAGTAGGACCCTCCCTAAGAAGGAAGAGGAGAAAAAAGAAGGATTCGCGTCCAGAGTCCATAATCGTGTATCGCTCTGAAATGGAGAGGGCATCAGGAGATGACCAAGGCGGCGAGGAGGGAGCAGAGAGGAACACAGAGGAGGGAGCGAAATTCCTCTGCACACCTACAGGCGAAGGTGAGTCTGGTGTCAGATTCTGTCAAGATCATGAAGCCATGTGTCGGTTATTGTTGCTGAGGGAAAGAATGTCAAGTCAAGCCTTGCTCTTTCTTTTCACGACTGCAATTTAGGTCTTCTTAGCAGTGAAACAAGATACATGAGGAAGCAACCTTATTTTTTGGTTATTTTTCATATAGTTAACTGTCTTGTGTTTGTTTGTCTCTTAACAGGAGATGGCTGGATCCTTCCACCGGACAGCCGCTACGTAACCCTGACAGGCACCATCACCCGAGGCAAGAAGAAGGGTCAGGTGGTGGACATTCACCTCACTCTGACAGAGAAGGAAATCAGGGATCTGGCGAAGTCGAGGGAACGACTTGATGCAGAGTGTGAAGCGGGGGAAGGCTCTAAACGTGCCTGCACCTTAGGTGTGTGCCAGGGGCCCCATGTTGTCCTGTGGAGCGTCTCCTGCGCACCCGTGGTTTTCCTCCTCTCCTTCATCACCTCCTTCTACTACGGCACTCTCACTTGGTACAATGTCTTCCTGGTGTACAATGAGGAGCGGACGTTCTGGCACAAGATAACAATATGCCCCTTCCTCATCATCTTCTACCCCGTTCTCATCATGCCCATGGCGCTGTCTCTGGCTCTGTACTCCGCTGTGGTGCAGGTGTCCTGGGCCTTCAGCGAGTGGTGGCTGGCTGTGAGAGACCTGGAGAAAGGCTTTTGTGGCTGGGCCTGTGGGAAGCTGGGACTGGAGGACTGTTCCCCCTACAGTATTGTAGAGCTGCTGGACTCTGATACTGTTTCTGGCACTCTGCAGAGCAAGGCCCCATGCGAACTCGCCCAGACATCATCAGTGTGAAGTGTTGGACGCAAAGATCCAAGGTGCATGTTGATGTCGGCCAAATTCAAAGAGAGTTCAAGAAGTTTCCAGGAAATTATATCAAAGCTATTTCACATTACTTTTTTTTTTTGTAAATGACAACTCAACAAACACTGCCTGAAATGTGCTAAAATGCCGAACTATTTCTTTAATTTTTTTTTTTAATAATAAAATCATTATTGGATGCAAATCTCTATATGCATTTCTTCACAGCATGTTGGATATCTTTTTTTTTTTCTACGTTTAGGTTTTAAGAGTTATTCTGGTTGTGGATGAAGAGACACACATTGTTGGGGGGCCTGACCAAGTTTTTTCTTTATCTGTAAATATCTGTAAATAAAATGTATGTGATCACTGTACTGCGCACTGACATCAAAAACAGCCTTCATTTCGAAGGCAATGCTGTCTTGTTTGTGACGTCACTGTAAATCACTCGGTGAACTCGTATTTGAAGTAAGGCTGGATTACAAACTGGAAAAAGTGGACATTGGGAAAATATGCACTGTTGAGCACTAAATTGGTGGAAAAGGCACTTTGAGATGAGCAAAGTCTCGTGAAGGGTTTCTGTGTCAGCATCTAGTTTTAAAGGATGAAGCTGCCGTCTCTTTACAGTTTTCCTTCAATCGCCAAATCCCATTAAAATACCAAAACCAACATTGTTTCAATCTGTTGCATAAATTCCGACTTCTTTATCTGTGGTGCTCAGGCTCAGGCCCAGTGGTTCCTACCGAAGCATAAATCTTTCATAATAGGTCTCAGAAATGCAGTTTAATTTTTAAACTAAGTGCATTGGTCTCCCAAAACAGCAGAGCACTGCACTTCTAACCAAATGTCTCTCAAAATAGTACATTTTTATGGACTCTTTCTATTGTGGAATTATACACGTGTCATTCTCTGGTAGGTTTTTTCAGCAGCAGGACTGTGTTTGTTGGTTTGACTC
>JAQFJB010000005.1:14643993-14657230 GCA_029874875.1 Naso minor | reverse complement strand
GTTAATGTGTTGAATGTGAAATGTTTTGTTTATTTTCCGCAGTCGGCGTCGGTCCTGTGCATGGATGTTGGATTCTCCATGTCCAACTCTGCCCCGGGTGAAGAGCCTCACTTTGCACTTGCCAAAAAAGTCGTCCAGAAGTTTGTTCAGCGCCAGGTAAACGTCTGCTACACGTTTATCAAAACAAGAAGCGAACAAAATCTACCTGCTGGATCTGCACTAAGGGTGCCTTGCTTTTTGGCTTTTGACAGGTTTTTGCAGAGAGCAAGGATGAGCTGGCTTTAGTTCTGTTTGGTACCGACTCCACCGATAACCCGCTGGGCAAGAATGGCGACTACCAAAACATCACTGTGCATCGTCAACTTAGGATCCCAGACTTTGAGCTTCTGGAGGAAATAGAAAATCAGGTCCATCCAGAGAATCAGCAGGCTGATTGTATCCTATTGTCACATTTTTTATTTCTCAGTCTATCAGATATTGTTTCAGGTATATAGATGAAATGATGCTTTTTCATTTTACTGTGTAGAAATTGGTACAAATATTACCAATTTTCATGCAAAGGTAACATAGTGGATTTATAACTGAGACTTAATGATCATTTCAGAACTAGTATCTAAAACTTAATGACTCTTGAGATTAGATCCACTCAAATAATGTCTGTTAGTGAGTTTATTTGTCTAAAGGTTGCTCTGGTGTGTGTTTACATGTTGTTCTCAGTATGTGCTTTTAATGTACATTCAAGTAGACGATTCTGTGAGAGTTTGGAGGCAAAGAAAGTTTTCACATTATTAATGAATCAGATCCCACATGTGTGAGAATCTGTTTGCTCCTTAACTGCTGTTCAACAGGGATGGATGCTCTTGTTGTCTGCATGGATCTCCTCCAGACACAAACAAAGTAAGAACAACTCTCACCAACAAAACAAAAACAAAACCAAACTCGTGTACATGCAAGCATTTCTGTTGGTGTGGTTGTTCAATCTAGTGACACATTTGTTTGCTTTTGTTGTCCTTTTTTCTTTAGGGGGAAGAAATGTGATCGTCTCAACATTGCCCTCCTGACTGACCTCAACTCTGAGGCCAGCTCAGAACAACTGGATGTTATCGTTGAAAACCTGAAACAAGCTGGCATCACCCTGCAGTTTTTGTAAGCACATTCACCCAGTGTCATTTTAAAGCAGAATTCGGGCCATGCTCAGGCTTTTAGGCTTTTAGGCACATGAAGGGTTAAGATCTAAAACAATTATTCTAGCTGTGCTTCTTGTTGCCTTGTCTTGCTCTTTAATCAAATCTCATTATGATGTGCTTATTATGCTAAAGCTGTTTTTTTTTAGGAAGGCAAACAGAGCACACCCGCAAGTCACTCTGGATAATACAGAAATTCTGTTAAAACCCAAAAGTATATAAGTGTAATAAATGTGTCTCTTGTCAACTTCACTGTGTACAGATTCACACCATGTGTTCATGTCTGTGTGTCCTTCCTCTTGTATGCATTTTCAGTTTGCCTTTCCCTGCGGAGGATGATGAAGAGGGTGGAGGAGATGCTGACAGAGGAGCCTCCGATCATCCGGGCAGAGGCAAAGGTCTGACCAGGGAACAGAAGGAAGGCCTTGACATGATGAAACATGTCATGCTGAGCCTTGACGAGGAGGATGGCCTGGAACAGATTTACACCTTCAGGTGGGAACTTTCTCATGTGCCACTTCTTTCTTCTTCTTCTTTTTTTTTTTTTGTTCCTTTCACATTAAAAGGAGTTATTGCGTTTGTCAGATTTTGCTTTCCATGTTCTTCAATCACGCTGTAGGAATGCCATCGAGCAGCTGTGCATGTTCAAGCGCATCGAGAGGAGACCCATGGCTTGGCCCTGCGTGCTGACCATCGGCAGCTGTCTGCCCATCCGTATTGTCGGATACAAAGCCGTAAGTTCGCTTTGAAGTGCCGTGGATGAACACACACCACACGCTTGTTACAGAGTGTTTTTTAATGTCTGAAAAACTGAAGTGCTGTTCCACATGTAATCATGTTACTCTGAGGTTACTGTAATGTCGGTCTGCATGTTCTTGTTCTTGAATCTGATAATTAGTGCCCCCTTGTGGCAAAAATAATGAAATAAATAAGCATGCTTAAAACAATTGGCACTGCACATTGTGTTTTGTGAACTCAGATAGGATATTTCTCATGTTTTATTTGTTTCTCAAGAGTAAAGTGACTAAAAATATTTTTTTCTTATTATATCCTACATACTAGAATGCATCTTTTAGCTTTAAATAATACTACATGTCAGTGTTGCACTTGCTGCCCAAGTATTTTACATTTGTAGCAGATATGTGTGTTTTGCTCAGTGAACTGAATCCTACTAATTTTGCAGATGGCAGCTCATTAATAATAGTCACATAAAACAGTAACAGTGAATCCAAAGGTTTTGATATTTTTTACCACTCAACATGTTTTCCAGGTAACTGAAGAAAGATTAAAGAAAATGTGGATCACAGTTGATGCTCAAACCGGTCAGAAAGAGGACGTGAAGCGCGAGACTGTGTACTGTCTGGATGATGACAATGAGACAGAGGTGCAGAAGGATGACACCATCCAAGGTGAGAAAGCTGTCTGAAGTCTGATTGTTTGATGTTGTTGAAGTTATTACTTGTTAATTAAAAGCATGTCTTTTTTATTTGCAGGTTTTCGTTATGGAAGTGATATTGTTCCCTTCTCCAAAGTAGATCAAGAGCAGATGAAATACAAGCACGATGGGAAGTGTTTCGCTGTTCTCGGCTTCACCAAACAGAGCACGGTAGTGTACTTTTTATCCAGTGTGATGGACACGACATAATTTAAACTGAAAAACTTTTTGCCTACTGTGTCTTCTAACTGTCTGCCCACAGGTGCAACGCCATCAGTTCATGGGGAATCAAGTCATCAAGGTTTTTTCTGCTAAGGATGATGAGGTAAGAATGGAAAGAACCGCTACATTGCTGGTGATTTCATTATGATGCTAACCTGTTCCTGCGTCTGCGGTCCTGTCTGAGCAGCATGCAGCTGTTGCTCTGTCTGCTCTGATCCAAGCGCTGGATAAACTCCAAATGGTGGCCATTGTTCGTTACGCCTACGACCGCCGCAGCAACCCTCAAGTTGGAGCAGCCTTCCCGTGCATCAAGCAGAACTATCAGGTGAGATCACAGACTCATAAACATGCTGTTTTAAAGTATGTCACATCAAGTCACGCAGAGTTGATGCTCTGTCTCTCATCTGCAACAGTGTCTGATGTACGTCCAGCTGCCCTTCATGGAAGACCTGAGACAGTTTACATTTCCCTCCCTTGAAAACAATAAAAGGTTCTCTCCTTCAGGTAGGTGTCTGCCTCTGAAAGTTTCCACACTTTTCTACAAGAGGTCTGATCATCACAGCAGCAGCTACAGTATTTAGAGCTGCAGTAGTAAACATGACAGTGAATACATTTACACGTATAAAATATTACTGTTTTTCCTTCTAGAAATGACAATATTTCTACTAACTAAGCTGTTTATGTGATTGAATATTTGGCAAATATTCAGGTTACATGCAGCCATGCATACTCTAATTAACATAATGACCTCAATAATGACTTGACTCTCATTTGTCAGCCACTGTTTTAAAAAGATGGGCATTGCTCATTTTGCACATATCCAAAAACCTGCTGATATTCTTGTCTATCATAAAATTTCAAAAGCAGGTATTTCCACTTCCAACCAGAAACATGGAGTTTTGTTTTGTGCATCCATCTCTAAGCAGGTTTTGCAAACTATGGGCTAGTTGGTTTGTTTTCAAGGCATAGAGCTGAACATAAACAGGCTATTTGTAGCAACCTGCAGTAAAAACTGTCTTTAAGACACCAGCTCTAAATGTACTTTATGCCTGTCCAAAGAATGTTCCTGAAACCTGAATAATGTCGACATTCCCTGAGTCTTAATTAGAAATTGCTACATTTGTAGAAAGGCCTGTTTCAGAACATCCAAACAGAACATGCTGTTCACATAACCCGTATCAAATTTTGAATGTCGTCATATCGAGATAAGTAGCATGCACACTCTGTT
Organism: Naso minor; assembly: GCA_029874875.1. NCBI lineage: Eukaryota > Metazoa > Chordata > Actinopteri > Acanthuriformes > Acanthuridae > Naso > Naso minor. The sequence goes on along the minus strand of JAQFJB010000005.1, from coordinate 14,653,161 downwards.
TGTTTACTTAACTGGCACTGTGTGTGTCTTTTTAAAGAGGAAAACTTGAGTTAGAGGCCTCACTGAGAGATGAAAGAATGAACTTTTGTGTGTCATGTGTTTTCTCTAGAAACCCAGTTATCTGCTGCGGACTCTCTCATTGACTCCATGATGTTGGTAGAAAAGGATGATGATGGGAATGAAAAGGACATTTTCAAGGTCCACAAAATTCCCAACCCTGCCTTCCAAAGGCACTTCCAGGTACTGCTGTTCAGTTTATATTGGAGAGATACAACAATGCTACTTCTTTTTTTGTTCTGAGTTGAGACACATGCAAAGTTCAACTTAGTAACATTATGAAAAAAACAGACAAACTTTGATCCGTCAGATGAGAGCTCTACCAGCTGGAAGCTGCTGATATATTTAACCATGATTTCTGCCTCGACTCAACCTTTCTTCCAGTGTCTGCATCATCGGGCAGTCAGGCCCGGCACCCCTCTTCCCCCGATGGAGCCATGGCTGAAGGCTGCACTTGAGCGTCCTGATGTCATCAGTGAACGTTGCCAAGCTTCACTAGAGGAGGTGAAGAGAAGGTTTCCACTGACAGAAGTGGAGAAGAAAAAGAAGCCGAAGACAAGTGCTCAGGTTTTTGGCAAAGAGTAGGTTTGAGTCAATACACCGGTAGGTCTTTGAATGTTACAAACAGGGCTGTTACCCACATAGTGAAATCCAAAATACTCGATTGTAGAAAAGCATTTGGAATATAAAATTTCTTTTTATTATTTTATTTTATTTACAGTAGTGTTTTGCCTCTGTGGTATGCTGGCACAGATGTTTCACTGATTAAAAAAAAATATATATATATTTTCGGTGTTATAACTGACCCCTTTGGCATTTACAGCGCAGAGGAGCCAGATGCCAAGAGGGCAAAAGGAGACGAAGAAGAGGATGATTATAACCTGCCTGACATTGCCGAAGGCTCTGTTACTTCGGTGAGAATTGGGGCAGCTGGACGGCATTTTAATCCAAGAAAGATAACCCGTTTCTCCAAAAGTCAACTATTCCAAATAAAATTTCAGCACTTGTTTGAACAGATGTACTTTGAATTTTCCTTTTCCATTTCTTTAAACCCTTCACCAGGTGGGGAGCGTGAATCCAGCCCAAGACTTCCGCACTCTGATCAAGCTGAAGAGTCTACAGTTTGGAGAGGGTGAGGTCCAGCTCTTTGTTTTGCCTGACAGTGTTATAAACCATTGTGACTCATGTGGTAATTGCGTTTATCTCTTTGTTTGGTTGTGGTGACCCCCGTGTCCTTCCCAGTTTGTCAGCAGCTGACTCGCAGGATTGAGCAGTTGCTTAGCAACAAGAACACACAATACTACATGAAATGCATCACCTGTATCCAGGTTTTTAGAGAGCAATCCGTGAAGGTAAATAAACATTTGCTGTCTTCCATTGGCTAAACATATGATGATGTTTTTCTGTTGTGAGAGTCCGTGTGCAGTAATCTTGAGATATCAGAACGCATAGTTTTGGCTTTACCACGGAGATTATGAGTCAACTTGAGGAGATTACAGTGAGTCTGTTTCATTTCTCGGGACTTGAACTGAGGCCAGTTCTTGTGTATGTGCTTCAGTGTCTGTTTGTAGACGTGAGCTTTTAGGAGGCTCATAAATGGATTTTGAATGTGTCTTATCTCTCATTTTTCAGCTGGGGAATGCTGATCTGTACAATAACTACCTCCAGTCCCTGAAAAGAAGCATCCCGAGCAGACGGCTGGAGGATTTCTGGGACCTGCTTGTTCAAGGTATGATAAGCCTTATTACTCAGGGCTGCAGGATTTCTCTCAAATTATTCCTCCCTTGAGATGTGAGATTACATTTCCACACAATGACGGAGTGCAAAATATGAAAATAATACATTAAAGGAGAGGACTGGTGCCTAATAATGCACTACAGCCTGAAGCAGAAGTCAGAGTTTGTGGATGTAAATTTTTGCTGTTTAATTTGCAGATGCTGTAACTCTGATCAGCAAGGACGAAGTTGAGGGCAGCACCGTGTCCAAAAGCGAAGCTAATCAGGTGACTTCATGAAAACTCTATAAATGGAGCGACGCCTGTGAGCTAGTTCAGGCAGACAACTCGAGTTGCACTGTTTCATAATTGCGATACTCACAATCACCATTCACATGCATCCTCCCAATTTGGCGCTCTATTAAACCTGCAAGATTTCCGACATCTCCCTCTTCTCTGTCATCGCTCCAGACTTGCACCAACACTGCACTGAAACTTTCAATCCCTCCTCCACCCCAGCATCCACCTGCAAGCTCTAACTGGGGGGTTTAAGATTTATGCCATCACTCCTCAATTTCTGTACATAAATTAGATTTGCGAGGAGTGATGAGGTCGGAGCGTAGATGCCAAATTCAAATTATGTTCTGCTGCAATAAACATTTCAAACCTTTGCAAACATGAGTTGTCAGACTGAAATGTATTTAAATGAGTTTGAGCTTTTACTTGAGGCTGTCGTCATACTGACCAAAACCTATTTTGCCCTCAGTTTCTTATTACTGAGGAGAAGAAAGAGGCGGCAGCCGCTCCACCAGCTGAAGACACCGGAGATGTCGATGACTTGGTACATGTTTCTTGTGATCCCCTGTTTAAGTTTTAAATATTTAACTCGTGTGTCCCAGACTGATGTTAAAGCCATTTCCTGTGTATTTGCAGGATGTGCTGCAGCGCGTGTCTGTCTGATGATGTGCTTGGCCTATTGAGACCCTTCATATAAACTCTCTGGCTAACATCTTTTTTTTTTTCTTCTTCTTCCTGTGCAGCTGGACATGATGTAAGATGGGAGGTAGTGGGAGTGTCTGCGGTGAACATGCAGAGAAATGAGAGGAATGCTATTTCAAGCCCAGCTAGACCAAACCGAGATCGCCGTCCATTGTTCTGCCTCCCACTCGGAGACCCCTGATACATTTAGCTGCTGATACTGAGTAACTTCATGCACACGTCAAAAAAACATGTTTTTACTTAGCTGACGTTCACGTTTGTGCTGTAAAGGTAACTTTTTTATGGAGTTAACACAAATAATGCAAGCTCTGTATGTCAAAGGCTTTAAATGTGTCAAGTCTTAAGTGTCTTGAATGTCAAAACTGTAACTTTTATGATTCTCTTGCTCTGATTCCATTGTAATTTTCTTAAATGTTGAATTTAGGGAATTCTGTAAATCTGGTACTTAACAGAAGACGGCACTGCGGTGTCAACAAACTGCAGGTTTATTATCTCAAATCAGTAAAGTGTGTTATATGAAAAAAGAGTGACTTGTATTGTGTCTCTGGTCAAAAAAAAAAAAGAAACATGAATACAGTTTTCCAGACAAACAAGTAAAGCACAATGCTGTGATATTTTCAAAGTGTGGAGTGCATGGTAAATTCATAGTAAACCAGTATCTCAAGTTTAAAATGCGAGATTAACAGCAGTAAGCACCAATATGATGTCATGTCCACGTGGTGTCTCTTCAACAGACCCACTGGATGAAACGGTCAAAGAAACTGGACTGGGACAGACCAGATAAGTCTTTTCCTTTAAAGATGGCGTCCTGGTCGCCCATGGCCAGCTTCATTAAGACTCCTTGGTCAACGTCACTTCCTGTGGCTATCACTGTGGAGACCACCTGTGCCCCGCGCATGGCACTGACGGCCTCCTCCAGGTTGGTGGTGTCAGTGACGCCGTCTGTGATAAAAACAAATGAAACTTCTGCGTTGCGTCTTGTCTGACGAGTATTTCCCTTGCCCAGGACATTATCGATGGTGTAGATGATGGCGGGCCCGACACTCGAAGAAGTATCCAGATATTGCAAGCGAGTTATGCCGTCGGCGATGACATTGGGGTCGTGTGTTAGAGGGAAGGCCACCTGGTTATCGTTCTCACTGCCGAACTCTACAAGTGCCAAGCGGGCTCCCATGCGATCAGTCCTGCTCCGGGCGATTGTTAGGCTGTCACCCAATTTCTGCAAAAATTCACGCACGTGCTGAAAGTTGGTCAACCCGAGGCGCTCTGAGCCGTCTAGTAGAAATACCAAATCCACCGGCCGTTGGACACACGGGGCTACATCGGGTTCTGTAATGAAATAAAACAAATGACTCGCTGAGCTGCACTCTGTTCAGACATTAAACAAACAGTCAAGACAAGAATAACACTCACCACTACTACAGGGGAGGTCAGGGCAGACAATCACTGGCTCTGGAAGTGAAATCAAACAGAAATGGGTCAGACCATCAGTCTGAAGGACCAGTACTGTAATCCTGCTGCTGGTACAAGCTTACCGGGACAGAGCACAGTCTCCATTGTTTCTATGAAGTCGTCAGCCACCAAATCAATGTAACGCTTCATCTCAGTGACACGTTCTTTCTTGTTGCAAGCTATCGATCCTAGGATCTCATCATCCTGTTCCTTTTGAAACATATCCCCAACACCGATGGCGTTCACCACCACACTGTCATCGTCGCAAAGGTACTTGAGCAGATCCTCATCGTCCCGCGGATCAAAGCGGCCATCTGTGATCACCACCACTGACACTTTGGCTCGAGCTCTCTTGCTGTCCCTGATGAGGTTATCGTAGGCGAATTTGAGGGCTGATGGTGTGAAGGTGCCCCCAGCGATCCACTGCAGTCTCTTCACTGCATCTTTGAAGGCAGACATGGAGTTTATGTTCGGGTCATCCAGACGAATGGCCTCAAAAGTCCCGTTGTGACTGAACTGCACAACTCCGACTCTTGTTCCTAGAGGAAGGAGACATGTCAGGTGCTGATTTTCTTAAATTATTGAGTTCAGTTTTGAAAGGATGGCATCACTTGTTAAGTTATTAAAAAAACAAAAAATGAAAAGTCTGAAACTAGAAAAAGTCTTAATTATGAATGCCTTACTCTCTTTGTAACTCTTAAAATTGTGTCACAAGTTTGTCCTGACTTAAGTCATCACTCAACAAGGTGATTTGTACGTTTGTTAAAGACCACTTTCAGTCACGTATTAATACACACATGGTCCAGCAACCCCCCCCCCCCCCCACATGATATCAGATTTTTGCAAATCAGAACCAGACCACATGGTGAAGTGGTTTGAAACGTGATTCAAATCTGATTCGTACAGATGCGTCTTCAGTCCGGACGATCTGCTCGCTCAAATCGGATATCAGTGTCTTTTGCGTCACCTCACAGATACTGGGTGCCTGAATGGAGTGTCTTGACGGACAAGATGGGGTGCTACATGGCCACAGAGCCTGACAAATGTCCTGCAGCGCATTCAAAAATTTACACACCACCTTTCATCATCAAATGTCCAAAGCATGCTCCCACCAGTCGTGGCTTTGTGTACGGCGCAAACCTCTCACTGCACAGTGAAGCCCGCAGTGACTGCAGCGTGGAACATTGTAATGTTCTTCAGTCTGTTCTGTTTAGTCTGTCTGCTGTAGCAGAGTGTGGCACCACAATGAGATAGCGCAAGTGTTTGTATAGTGAGATGATGTATCTCCATCATCCAAACACAGATTTTGTTACCATAGTAACCCATGCAGATAGGTCAGTACAGAGTGGTGATTTGTGGACGCAACAAATCTGATCGGATCACTTGCAAATGACAGTGTGGACAGTCTGTGTTAAAAATCAGATTTGAGAAACAAAACAAATTTGAATGCAGTCTGAACAAGGCAGCAAAATCCTGTAAATGTATCAAAGCCCATGTTTCTTTGTCATGAATGAACATGTCACCAAGTGCAATGACTCGAAGATCCATTTCACAGAGGAATAAGATATCCGGTTTTTGGCAATGTAGGTAATTCTGTTAAGTGTTATAACTTTTGTTATGTTTTTTGTTGTTGAAAATAAGAAAAATATGAAATATTGACAGCCTTATTTAAACTTTTTTTTGAGCTGCTTTTTAGAAATTAACATAGAAATCAAAGTAAAATCATTTCCGATGTTTTGGCTTTGTGTTCCCATCAAGTTGAAAGTAAATTAATACTGTTTACATTATGAAATCCAAATATTAACTGTAACACTTACTACTGAAAACATACAACATCAATAATCTATGCTTACTTATTAAACAGTATTTATTAAGAGTGCAGTGTGTAACTTGGCTGCCTCCAAATATTTTTGTTTGCAACTGTAGATCTTAGTGGATAAAATCATTTTTCTCTTTGGAAATTTCTGATATTTTGTGGCAACCTCTTCTTTCTGTCACTTGAAACTTTCCCCAAAGGGTCTGTGTTGTGTTTTTGCTCGACTGTACCGGTTGGAGACGCAGGGTCGCTCGCCATAGATCCCAGCTTGTTGATGGTGTTGATAACAAAGTTCTTTTCCAGCGTGAAGTTTGTCAGGCCGACGCTCTCGGAGCTATCAATTACAAATACAATGTCCAGAGCTCCACAGCGCTTCTCACAGTCTGAGACAAGAGACAAGAGCAGGATCAACATGTTGAAAAATACGAAACATTAAGTTATATTTAATCAGTGATATTTGCTTACCGCAACAACCACACGTCTCCCTGACATAAGTCATGACATCACAGTCCTGCAGTGACAGAGCGTAGGTTAAAGTAGTGTAACCAAGGATATAATATAGTAAATTAATGCAGTATTTCTTAAACTGTAATGCTTTTTAAAGATGACTCACAGTGAGCCCAGGATCGCCCGGTGGACCTTGGCCGCCCTGCACACACATACACACACACATACACACAAACGGGGAGACAGAGGTAATTTGATCTGATGTTTGTCTGTGTGGTCAAGTCATTATTTGAGTGGTTGTGCTGCTGCTTACATCAGGTCCAGGGTCTCCTCTGGGTCCTCTGTCTCCTGGCTCACCCGGCTGACCTGGCTCCCCCTGCGCACAAAACATTTTGCAGTGGAAGTGTCTCGATTTTGTGAATAATATTATTCTTCTCTGGAAGTAGCTTTTTTTCCTCAGTCGCTTTACCCTCAATAGTGCATTAATGTTGAATGTTTCAAGACATGTTTTGCAAAGCGTTTTTATGAATTAATATTCTTTTTCCTATTTCATTTTCATAAGTGATCCAACAAAACATCTGTGACTACACAAATGTTTTAAAATCCATTTGGTGTCACATGATCTTTTGGGACTAGCTGTGCGAGTCCCAATAAAGACTTGCACCTGGTAAAATACCTGCTGACTTTGTAGCTTTGACTCTTTAGCTAAATTCATACGAAACATATGAATGTTTTGTTTACAATGATGTGTTTTCTCACTGTCACACTGCAAAACAAGTAAACAGAGACACATTTCAAAGGGTCACCTCATTGGGCAAATTTGCACTGAAACTTTCATAGCAACTGTGCACTGATGATATTTTTAGTTTCTTAAAGGACCATATCAGTGATACTACATGTCATTGTCCATTGTCAACATCAGCCACATAGGTTACATAAACCCCACGCATCTTTCCCTAAAATAGCTTTGTCTATTTTTATCCATATTCAATAAACGTACTTGGAAATGCATGACACTGTTAGTTAAAAAGAACATCTGTGTCAAAATCCTATTTCATGCTAGTATTCAAGCTAGGGAGGCAGCACTTGTAAGGATCTTTTTTACCAGGCACAATAACTTTCATCACCACGGCTCTGCTCTCTTTCTCTCCAGCTCAGAGATTATTGACCAAATGAATGCAGACGTTCTCTTTAGAAGGGGGAATTACCTTTACCTAGCAACTTACATGTGTCCTATAGTGTTTCTATACCCTGTTTCAACATGAATGGCAGTGACTGGGGTTTAAAAATGCAGTCTGAGATATACTAAAGTCTGCACATGGTTGATTTTAACACAAAGATTTGTAGAAGATAGGGAAGATCCCGGCTTATGGTGAGAAGTCAAAAATAGACTGGTATGGTCCTTTAAACTGAGGTTTTATATATTATGTCTATAAGATTTTTACCTCAATACTATTACAACAGCTACAAATAAAACTTCATTTATGGTGGACAAAGCCCTTAAAATTTAAAGGCCACTCCACAGACCCGTATTTGGTACTACTTTCTAACGAAGTAACATTCTCAATGGAAAGTAACCATAATTGGTCTGCGCATTATCCTGAGTCCATGGTAGGGCAGTACAGAGTACTTTACAGCTTTCAAAGCTTCGTAACAGTGACCTTTGAATTCTATGTTAACATTCTAATGTATATCACAAGGCTTTGCAGAATGTTGAAAGATCAGGTAGAGCTGAAAGAAAGTAGAAAATTGACATATTCCTGATCAACAATCAGGTTGCTTTGATCAGAGCCTAAATTTAATTTAAACTTAAGACATTTCATAAAATCTTACAATCTCTCCCATCGGTCCTTTATCTCCAGGTTCTCCTTTGGCACCACATTCACCTCTGCCACCCCTTGGTCCTCTTCTACCTGGATCACCTCTGTCTCCCTGGAAAAATTTGGAGCCACTTCAGACTAAAGTATGCAAGATATACAAAAATGTTGTGAAGTAAAAGGGAAACCATACAGTTGGTCCTCTCGGTCCAGGATAGCTGAATCCTGATCTTCCAGGGTCACCCTATGAATAAAAAAAATAACATTAATTACCAAATGTTAGCACGTTTACTTACTTTAAGTAAGCAAAAAAGTTTGGGTTACTGTTGGTCCAGGGAGTCCAGGGTCTCCCCTTGGTCCAGGATCTCCAGGATTTCCCAGGGTGCCCTGCAAACATTGAAGAAACTTGCAATGAAAGGAGAATTACCCACAGTGCATTTCACACAAATGTTTTCTCAACTCAAAACGCAAGCTGCGACAATAAGCAGTTAGTGTTGATGATTATGATGTTTCAAACTACAGACATTTGCGCCAGGGATCCCTGGTCCTCCTGGCTGGCCCCTTGGTCCTGGCAGTCCTGGACCCCCCTGGAGGAGAGAGATAAAAATACAGAAAACATCTTTACCTGTCACCTTCTTAACTCTGGCCTACCTGCACAGCTTTACTCATGCTGAGGTAAACTTGGCAATTTACAATACTGGAGGATAAAAAGATAAAAAATCCCTGGAAAATGTGTTTTTACGATAACAGGCTTAGCTCAGGCTATTTTGGCAGGACAGGCAGTGTATGAGGGCAAAACTCCAGTACTGGAGGTCTAAGGGTGACTTGTTGAGTTCTGAAGAAACTGCTGAGTCATCATCTGTCTG
>JAQFJB010000005.1:14591253-14605293 GCA_029874875.1 Naso minor | reverse complement strand
CTTGAAATTAAACCCAATTTAGCAATACCCGATTCAATTGCTTGAACAATCTCATTTGATTCAGCTTCTTTTAAATCTATTTGAGTATTCGGATTTTCAACCAAATATTGCGGTAATAATAAAGGTAAATATTCACTTTGCGCAGAAGAGTTACACCAAAGCGTAATACTAGAACTTAAACCCTCAGAAAAAGACTAAGGCTTAGATAAAAATAGGGCTTCAGAAAGACCTCTAGCCAGTTGAACAGTTCGTTAGAATTTCTCGGCAAAAACAGATCTGGGATTTTTTTTCCATTATTTTTCAGCCTTAGCAAAGAAAGGCTGAGTCTTGTTGACGAAATCTTTTCACAGCAGACATTTTGACTTGTCCTAACAGGAAAAGCACGACATTAGATGAATTTCGTTAACAGTGGCTCACATCCATGAATTGTTCCAGTGAGCTGTGCCAGTGAGCCAGCATGCTCGATACAAGGATTGGAGTGGTGGATATAGCAAGTTGGAGAATAGATCGGCATTGGCAGAGGGTGCTTCATGTGAAGGACCTAAAATTTCAATCTGTGAATTCAAACAGTGCCCACAAATTTTTTTAAAACTGTTGTGGCACTACACACAAAAAAATCTTGCCCACCAGTTTTTTCTCTTTATTTTTAAAATTTGTGCCCCTGTCGCAGGATTTGACAGGAACCCAGTCACTGTTTTAGAGAGGACCAAGTGTTTTGTAGATGTACAGTGAGTACAGTACATACATATTGGCTGAAAGCTGAAAACATTGTAGCATTTGGCTCATGGTTGGGTTTCATTTCTTGCTCTGTTGCTGTGACTTCCGTAGCAGCGCTCTGATCAGAGTTGTTTTCCATCCTCAGGCTGCAAAGAGAGTGATTCTCTTGTCTGGGACCCCTGCCATGTCAAGACCCTCTGAGCTCTACACCCAGATTCTGGCTGTCAGACCAAACCTCTTCCCTCGCTTCCATGAGTTTGGAATGCGCTACTGCGACGCCAAACAGGTAGCTTAAAGTCCCGAACTTGCTTTCCGCATTGCGCGTCTGTGGGCATCCGCACACTCGTACGGTCATAGGGCCTTGGAAAGCAGTTTCATTCATACTGAAAACAAAGATGTGCCCCAGCTTTACGGTAGGTGATATGCAGTGCGCAGATTGCAGCAGAATAAGCAAAAGACAACAGATGAAACTTTGTGGCTAGACTTCTTTGTTTTCAACTTTTTTTTTTTTTTTTAAGCCAGACTGCTAATGTTGCAGCTACAACTAAATCTGTGTCAACCAGTCAGAGACAATAGGAGAAGAGGAAAGAAAAAAAAGTACAGGTCCCGCAGACACGAAGAAGAGCACATTCTTACCTGAATGGGAAAAATTATATTTTTTGTTGAGTGAAATGAGAAATCTTTCAGCTTGAAATGAAATATGCCGTGAATCAGTGTTTTCTACACTAAAGCAAGTCAAGTGAAGCATTGCTCTAGTCACACGAGAAAGAGTTGCTTTGAGAGGCCACAACAGAGTACAAGCCTGACCTGAAAGGATTGTTGACAACAAAGACTGACAGGCATCTCATTGAGTAAATATCACCAGAAAAATAGTGATAAAAAAGACTTGAAAAAAGTACATTTTGCTGTTGTTGGAGCAACCGATTATGTGCTAGAGCATATGCATTCGGCGCTCTTTCAACATGGACGGTCTGCGCACTCAGAAATTTTGGGCTGCGTGCGGATTTAGAAGGATGACAATTTTTACATATTGCATACTAAAGTGGACACCCACAGACACATGGATTTGAAAAGTATAAATAGGCCCTAAGTCTAAGAGACCTCGTCTGCGAGGGTGATGCTTAATACTGTTGAACTGTAGCTTGCTGTTTGATCAGGATGCCTCAGAGAACACGGAGGACTGAAGGTGTGGGATTAGCAATTAGCTATTTATCTGCCTCACTTGCATTTTATAGTCTACAATAGGGCCTGACCGATATCAGTTTACCGATATTATTGGCTGATATCGGCCTATTGCAGATATATTGGTATCGGCATATTTGTTCTCCTATAAGTGCTGTTATTAAAACTGTATTTTAAGGCTGAAAAAACCACTTGGACTAGTGACCATTACATATCTTTGTCACACGTATTTGATAACCACATTCAAAATATCGTATGTAGAATATCGGCCAATACACAGATATCGGAATTTTCTTACTTCCTAATATTGGCATCAGCATTGGCCCCAAAAATCCCATATCGGTCGGGCCCTAGTCTACAGTAAGCGAATGTCCAGTATGTGCGTGAAGGGGGTAAAATTGAAGAGATTTTCTCGCAACAGTAGGATCATAAAGGTGAAGATTGTGTGCATTTTAAAATCACTGTGTGTCAGTGAACAGTGTGATTTTTGGGTGTCTACAGATTCCTCTAGCGTTGCTTTACCATTTTCACTTAATCTCTTTGATCACTTTCAGTAGGTTCGAGTAGGGAATGTGCTTCATGGTTTTAAGGCCAGTTACATCCATAATTTGGTCATGATGAGTCATTTTGAAGATTGTGGAGATTACTCAGTAAAATTTGGCTTTATCGCCATGACATTTGCATAACGTGGCTTTCTCATCCTGATAGCGACTCAGACCAGCTGGAGCTGTAATAGTTGTGTGACAGATGTTTTATTCCTATTCACTCATCTTCAGGCTACCTGCTCTTAAAGTTTTTCATGTCTTCCGTCTCTCCATTCCTCCTTCCTGGCATCCTGTGTTTGTTTTTCCCTTATTTTCTCTCCTCCTATATCCTTCTCTATCCCCCTCCTCTGTAGTTGACTTGGGGGTGGGACTACTCAGGCTCATCTAACCTTGGTGAGTTGAAGCTGTTGCTCGAGGAATGTCTGATGTTGCGTCGCCTCAAGTCTGATGTCCTCTCCCAGCTTCCATCTAAACAACGCAAGGTCGTCACAGTGACCATAGACGGCATCAGCACCCACACAAAAGCTGCTCTGTCAGCTGCTGCCAAGCAGTTGGCCAAGATGAACCACAACGTAAGTTACAGATGTTTCTGTTAGCTGCGTTTCCATCAAGGCACATTTTGAAATACTGCATGAAAAAAGGCTGTTGTAAACCGCAAAAACTCAAAAAACACTTCCACAGTTTTGCCAAAAAGTTTTTGCGCTCAGTTGAGGTGTTTTTGGCTTTTGTTGAAAAACTACTGACACAGTGAACATTTAACTCACATGACTAATCCGCTGTCTCTGCTCCAAGAAAGGAAGTGAGAAATTAAAATATCTCGTCCTTGTTCCACACAGATCTGACTAATCTTTCACACATTTATACATAGAACAAAAACAAAAGTAAATTCCATTGTGTTTTCCACATTTTTGTCTCACCTTTTAATATTCAAGGGGTGCGTTTTAATTACATCATCTTAATTCGCCCTTTTCTTCTGCAACGAAATAATGGTTTCACACTGGAAAATTGGGGTTGTGAAGAGATTAGAGCAGCCACCGAGCACACGCGGCTTAAGCAGCAACTAAGGCTGGCTTTACACAGTGAAACTTGCACGCAGCTTCTGAACAGTTACACAGTGTAATTCAGAATGATCAATATCTCAGGCAACACATTTGATGTAATTGTTTATTTCAATAAGATTAGTTAGCTAAATTGGTATTTTCCATCTGTCGCATTATTTTCTCACTAGTTTATGCTTTATCAAGACTGAAGTGTTGTTATAACCAGTTCACATCCTTCAGCTCCCAAAGATGTCACCGCCCTGTGTAATTAAGCAGAGGAATGTAATGAACTAATGTCACAGTCTATAGATCGTGATAAAAGCAGCAGATTTTTAGGAGATTATCTGACAGAAGAGACAACAAACGAGCAAAATGTTCAAACAACCATTATGTTACATTTGCGAAGCTAGTGGTTAATTGTCATTGGCAAACTGCCTGGCTGCTTGTTTGTTGACATGGCTCAGCACAATAGGAAACTTTGTGCGTTACATATCTTGCATGAAGTTGATGAGGATAATCTCCTTTTCTAGGGTCCAAAGAGATCATCCTCTGATTTAATTTTTGGTCCATTTTGTTGATGTGAAATGATACAGCATCAACAGAAGTGTGTCATCATCACATGACACATTATCAGCGTTTTTGATTGGCTGTTGCGTGAAAGTTGTCTGACAAAGCTGAGAGCTTTGCAGCTGTTGCAGCTGAGTTTCGGACAAGTTTCAAGTGTGTTGCAGAGGGCTCACCACCATGCAACTCACTTTCAACTTACTTTCAGCAAGTAGTTTTACCATGTAAAGTCAGCCCTAAAAATTGGATGTGTCCCTTTTCTCTTTTCTTTTTTAAATGATGCAGGAATTGCATCAGTTTATCCAGAAGAACCACTCAGAAATTCTGTTCCAAATCTGGATCCTGTCAGGAAGATGCCGTCCAAAAATCTTTGTAATCCATCTTCACCAGATAATTTTTAAATGCTAAAATTTGCTGAAAATAATATATTCAGACCTCTAAATTACTGAATGCCCACACTTCCAGCTTAGTCAAATATCAGATTTGAGACTACCAACAAATCAGATAAATACACAAAATCCATAAAGATCTAGAACCTGTTTATTGTAGATACAGATGACAAGTAGGTCAAGTAGTTCAGAGAGGTCAAGTCAAGAAGAGTTTGTCTGATGTTTGATATTTTATTTTAATTAGAAAAAAATGCTATTGATATACAGTATTTTCAAACAGATTTCTAGTTTCCCCTACATTCAAAAAGTTAAGATTTTTCCTGAAAATACAACAAATATTCTACTTAAAATGGAAACTGTGATCAAAACAGTGTCACAAATGTTCAGAAAACATTTAGCCCACGAAATCAGCGTTATTGGTTCTGTCCCATCACATTAATGATTCCTTTCAGTCCTCAAACACACACAAATACTTTTAAATTGACCCCAAATACTCAGCGAGCTTTAATACAAGAGTTCTTATACAGCCTGATAGAAGTGAGTCGCTGATCTTTATTGTTCGTAATGACACTGCTCTTCAGAGTAATAACAGTCCTATCAAAGCATCAACCAGAGTCTAATGTCAGTTCTTATCTTGCGCCGCTCCTTATCTCTTTTTCAGAAAAGGGAAGAGAAGGAAGCCCTCCTCGGCTTTTACAACCACACAGCTGAAGCCAAACTGCAAACCATTATGTAAGTACAGTCCTCCTAATGTCTGAGGGTCAGTAAGTGGGATCAGCTTAAATTTGATGAGCAGCGCTGAGATTAAAATGTAAAATGAATCAGAATCTTTTGACAGACCATTGTGATTGCACTGGATATTAAGATGACTTTGTTTCTGTCACTAACAGGGAATACATCACTGACATGCTGGAGGGTGGAAGGGAGAAGTTTCTGGTGTTTGCCCATCATAAGTTAGTCCTGGACCACATCACCACCGAGCTGGGAAAAAAGGTCTGTAAGATGCACAGATATCACGCTGCACACCAGCTCTCTATGCAGAGAAATCTAATTCGACTTAAAAGAGAGCTTTTTGACTTTTTCAACCAGACCGGCTCCTTCGTGGGAGTTAAGTCAACTTTTAGGTCAGCTCTCATCAGTGTCTGCAGGGAACAAGTGTGGGCAGTGCCGAGCACATTTGAGCTTAGTGCTACTACTGTGTGATTTATCATAACTGTAGGCTCCATGAGCAAGGTGATTTAAATTAGTCTTCTAACTTGTCGTGGGCTGTTACCCTTACTTGCTTTTTTAAAGGATGCTTCTGGTTAAATGTGTTGTAAATGGCACAGCCGACAGCCTGATTTTTTTTTTTTGTATTTTCATCTTTAGAATGTCAGCCACATCCGTATTGACGGGACCACTCCATCAGCCGAGCGGCAGCAGCTCTGTGAGAAGTTCCAGTTCTCGACCAAGAGCTGTGTGGCTGTGCTGTCGATCACTGCAGCTAATATGGGTCTCACCCTGCACTCTGCTGACCTGGTCATCTTTGCAGAGCTTTTCTGGAACCCTGGGGTAAGCCATGGAAAGTAATCACTACAAGATCCTATATACACAGTGTGACTTCTATAATAGGAGACAACTCCTTGATTTTTTAAACTCAAGTTTTGGTAACAAACATGTGCCTGTAGCTCACTTTCAGTGTTAAAAGTCACTCTGTGATGGAGTATATGATATGTATATACCATGTATGTGCCGCATAGAGCATATGAGCAAAGTTGAGCGGTAGAAATGTCCAATCATCGCTTACGCAGCTTTCTGTTCCTGCCACCTGGTCGCGTAAAGCCACCTGCAGTCGCTCCGCTCAATATTGCTCATGATCAACTCAGATTTTACCCCATTCCACTGAAATCTCTCCCCACTCGCTCTACACTCTTTTTCTAACGACATTATTGTCATCTGTTACAGGAACAGGAATAAAACACCTGTATGATTTCTCAGTTTCATTTTTAAAGGACTTTGTGAAGTCCGTTGAGCTGCAGCGGCCAGCAGGAGACAGAAAATGCTGTGGGTGGGTGGGGTTTGCTCTCTTGGTCGGGCATGCTTCCATCTCGTGGTGTGAGCGGCACTGGAGCGAATCTGGAGCGTCATGGAGCGGGAGATCAGGCAGCGCTTCAGCTGTTTAGTAAACCTGCTCCCCGCTCAGTCCAACATTGTCATGCTCCGCTCACATACTCTGGAGCCACTAATAATATTCACATATGCGCCATGTATGTATATTTCAAGTTAATCAATCACTTTTTTTTTAACCCCAGTGGGGCAGTTAATTGTGCAGCAATGGGTGTACACATAAAGCACAACACAAAGGTACAGTACAGACAAAATAATGCTCAGTAAAAAAAAAAAGAAAAGAAAAAGAGAGCTACAAGAGAGTTTTGGTACCTGTTGGTTTTAGCTAGTGGAGGTCTGAGGAGGGTATCAGATAGCAGAAGCTGAAACTGTCGATGTAAAGGATGTGAACAATCAGACAGGATGAATAATAACCATACATTTTATTGTTAATGCACTTTACATTTGGAGCAAATCTCTAAGTGCTACAAGGTAAAAGCACAAGCATAAAAAAGGCGAATAAATTCAGATGATATGAAGTGATTCCTGTCCCGACCTCTCTGCCATTAACTAAAGCATCAGTTCCTGCAGGAGTCTTCAGACTTCCCTTATTTCAACTGTTGGCAGCTGAATTATAAGACTCAATTATATGACTTTTAAGCGTTATTGACATTTTCCTCAACTCGTTGACCTTTGATAAAACTCAAGTACTTTTTTTTTCTGTGCTTCTTTTCTGCAGGTTCTCATTCAGGCAGAGGATAGGGTACATCGTATTGGACAAACCAGCAATGTGAATATTCACTACCTGGTTGCCAAGGGAACTGCAGATGATCACCTGTGGTATGTGTCAGTTAGTAGGCAGCATGACCCAATTAAACTGATTATCAAACTGTGTTTCAAAGTCTGTTTTGTCCTGCGTTCATCAGTCTTCCAGTACAGGGTCAGGTTAATGTGAGGTGTGTGATATGTATATGTGATGTGTGATGAGCTGAACCTTATCTGCTCGATCCAGGCCAATGATCCAGCAAAAAATGAACATCTTGGAGCAAGTGGGTCTGTCCGAGTCAAACCTGTCAGACAATGCAGTGAACGCCAGCTTCCACTCTAAGGTAAAGTCTGGATCTGCACATAAACATACGTAATCCTGTTTACTGTTTTTAAATAACATTCAGACATTTAACATATTTAACAGAGACATATTAACATTAGAGCTTACCATGCAACACCAAAAACTGGATGTGTTTAGGACCCAAACCAGAGGAGCATCATGGAGATGTTCCAGAGATCTTTCACTGAGGACGACGACATGGACGAAGCTGTCCTACTGGAAGCTGCAAACGACTGGGAGGACAACTGGCCGGAAAACACCACTGGTCAACGCTCCAGCATGGCCGGACAAAGTCCCAGTAAAAGGAGCATCAAAGGCTATTTCAGCCGATGATGGGCAGCCTTTTCATTTTGACAAATTCTAGTAGCATCACTTTGTTTTGCTTATTGGAACAAAGGTTTAATTTTCAGCTTATCATGACTGACATGAACATGACAAGTTTCCCTTAGTTTCTTTCAATACATGTAAAATACTACGCTAAAAAGCCTATTTTTATTTTTGCTTATAAGAGAAAATAAATAAATGTCTGACTCATGATTGTTTTGAATATATCTGAAATTGTAACTTGACTGTTTAAAATTACGTACTTGGGGGGAGAATCTTAGTTTAATTAAAAAAATAGGCTGATATGTTATTCTAAAAGTGTAAAGAAGGATCCCTTCTAAAGGATCGCTGCATAACTTTAAAAACTATCTATTATATGACTCTTCTTCCAAATATTTACATTGTTCATTGCGGCTTATAAACAAATTGGGCCCCTCCTCCCAGGCTTAACGCCACCAAAAGTATCATAGTGTGTACTTATACTGCTTGTACCTACACAGCAAGCCACAGAGGAATATTACATTTGTTTTAATGGAGAAGTTAATAATTTAGCAAGCTAGTGCACGCTAACCACAAGCGTTTGGTACCTACCTGTACAACAGAAAGCAGGTGAACTCTGCTTTTCTCTCCATCTCTCTCCATTTTCTTCTCCTTCAGTGTTCAAACGCCAAACCAAGATTTACTCTCATTCCAGAATGAGCTTCATCCACTTGCTGTTTTGCCTCACTAGGACTATATTTCCTTTGCTTTGCCACTATTTCTGCATCCACAATTCTCTCTGGTCCGAATGGTGTCCAGTCGCTATGTTTTATCTGCTTTTAACCTACCCACCCACAAATACCCTGAGACAACCAAAACATCAAAATACAGACAGAGGGCAGGGCTCTGCAGACACAATCACCACCGCACGTCAAGGGGCCCATAAGTGATGACTGAGCTGGATTCATTTTGTATAACTCTATATTTTCTTTTTTAGGAAAATGCTAGTGACTCTTTGAAATCTCCCTAAATTAAAAAAGGATTCCTTTTGAAGAAAACCAGAGTTTTTGATCGTTGGAATAGAAAGACAAGTCTGCTGCTGTTTCTGACTTTTTCTGACTGTTTCTACATTTGGAAGAACTGCTGCCAAGGCACTTCTGTCAGGTCCAACTCTGAACATTTGATACAAACAAACATAAAACAGCATGCCAGCAGTCAAAATCCATGTAGACAATTTATTGTTGACAATCCAAAACAGTTTGAACTTGTGAAAAGTCTAAAAATACTGTAAACCAGCTGCTCGGTCTCTTTGCTATCAACCCATGACCTGCATGCATATAGGGTCTGTAAACATCAGATACATGTCATCTCATTTAATCAACATTAATGCAGTGACATGTTTTTCCCCATATATGCAGAAAACGCCTGGAATACAAAAAAAGTACAAAGTGTAGTGATTAATTCATTTTGGCTGCTCTGGATTGTCACTTCCTGTCCGAGGACTGCAAGGATTTGAATGTTCGTCACCTGTAAAGTAAAAGAGGAAAATTAGCGTGAAACCCACAGATGGATGATTTCCCTCTGCAATCAGTGTCTGCAAACACTAAAAGAGTATATTTAGTGTTTTGTTGTATTTTTTGAAAACATTAATCACTGGTTCTAGCCAACCAGTTAATACTTCAGTAAACAGGATCACAATTTCCCACCACAGCCAGAATGAAACTGGTCAAAATTTACTTCACTCTAAACATCATTACTTGTCTTTGCGTCAGGAGAGATACCTCTTCTTGCTCACATGCGCTATTCTGAACTCTGTAGGTTGTAGTACAGAAAGTGCAGTGTCCAAATTCAGGTGACATCCTCTGAAAGATGCAGAAAGTTTGACCAAACCTGCGTCTCATCCCAAGTTAAAATGCTAGCCGCATAAAGACCAGCAGTCGCTTTAATTTTAAAGGCTGTCACCGGGAGATTTGATTACATATGTAACAGTGCAGTGTGCGCTGGGTTGACTGTTAACAACTTGTAGAATTTCACTGGTATAACTGGTCTATATGTAGTGGTGACTAATGACCAGTGTGTTAAAAAACTGATGACAATTAATTGCCCTCAAACGGATGTAAGCACACTAAAGTATACTATACGAGTATACTAGTTGTATGAGCCTTGTAGGTGGGGACGCAGTCTTTGCAGACTGTGAAGGCAGCTGACATCAATGAGCGCCTTTCTTACTCATTGCATACCTTCCTGTTGCTGCTGATGGTTATTGGAAACTTCATTTAGGGATCTTGACATTCGTGCCTTTTCATCTGTAGAACCATCTTGCTCTTTTGCTGAAAAAAAGTGTTTTTTATTTTCAGCTGAAGTTGACAATATTTTCTTTTCAATCATAAAAAATAAAGCAGACAAAATAGTTTCTATCAAGAATAGAGTATTGGCATCAACAGAATGTTACTATTAAAGGAGAAGTTCAATTCAAAGCTCAATTTTTGGCACATTAAGCCCTATTATAAGGTTCATTGCGGTGAACCCTACGATAGGGCTTATGCCCAGGAAGCAGCTGTTTGTTTGTTCGCTGAAGCAGCTGAAAGAGCCGTTTCCGGGTTATATGCCAGTGTTTATCGTCATGTTTTAGTGTTGGTTCATGAGAGGACACTACTAAACATTTGGTGAGTTTTTCTCGTCTTTTAATACTTTAATTTAATAAGCATTTATTGTCAGCAATGAGCTCCAGCTCTCAAGACTGCACTATGTCATAATGTTGCCATTTACCATTGTCTATGATCATAATGAACCCTATGATGAGGCTTGATGTGCAAAAAACCGACCTTCTCCTTTGAGTTATTTATATAAAACTGAATGGAAAAGACTGTCACACACATCATACAGTTACCTAAAACGGTTGTGTCATTCTCTCCTTTAGTGTTGAGCTCTGCTTCTGAGCAGATGTCACCAAAGATAAAACGGATCTTCTCCTCTGCGTGCTGCATGTTGGAGGAGCCGTGAACCGAGTTGTGGAGGATGCTGGATGCAAAGCGGGCCCTCAGAGAGTTTGGAGATGTTTCCTTAGCTTGGTCAGGGTCTGTAGGGCCCATCATGGCCCTCCACTCCTCCACTGCATTTTCCTTAGTCAGGATGAGCATCATACAGGGTCCGCTGAAACAAACAATCACAGAATGTTCATGTAAGAGACAGGCATGTAGATATAATTATTATTTGTGCAAAACCTATCTTTCATATACATCCATTCTGTAATTTTACATCTTTTTTAAGGGATATTCAACAGTAGCAGTTTAATCTTGAATATATTAACTTAATTCTTGACAGTTGCACTTTAATCTTGAGTATGTGATTGGTATACTCCTGTATTCTCTTTTATCTCCTTACCCCTGTGTGCCACATAGCGAGCTCTGCTAAATGTCCAGTGTGGTGTGATGTGATGAATATGTACATGCGGTCGGTTGGTCTGTGGAATCTGAATCGTCCTTCGGGGATAAAGTACTTTGAATCTGAATCTGAATAATATTAACTGCAATTAAATTGCATACAGCCACAGTAGGACAAACAAACAGCTTCTGCGCCTTCACAGTATGCAATATTTGATGAAGTGCAGTTCTTCTGGGTGATGAGGTTGAAGAAAGTAGTTAGATTTAGTTCATAGCATGTCAATCACTGTATTTTAACATGGGGCTCTGCCTGTTGTAACACTAAAAATGTAGTTTTTGTAATTCTGTTGACACATTATAATATGAAAATCCCTTTGAAGTTAAAGTAGCTCAACCTTCTTTATTGGGCCAGTTGCAAACCAGTTCTGTTCCAGTTCATGCATCAAATCAGTTGCATTTTCACTGAAAAATTTTTGTTATTCACCCAAAAAAGCTGAAAAGTGATTCCCAAATGGAACCAAAAAGGTTTTCCTTCGTAATTGAAGCTGGCACCTTCAAATCCTACACTTTGCTGTGCAGCATCCTCTTTTAAAGATGTTAATGTCTTTGCTCAAAACTGGCTGGCTGGTTCGCTGGATAAAACCAAGGTTTCAAGAATCCTGAAAGGAACTTGATCAAGCACCAGAGGCAATTTTCTTAAAAACAACCTACAACTATGGATTTGTAAATCACTAAATCAATGCTTTCTGGATGATGCTTTAAAGAATAACTTGCCCCTCCAACATTCTTGTTTATTTCCGTCATCTACTTACACTCTCACCATGCGGCAGCAGTTTAGTGATAGGAAAGGAAGGATAGAGAAGTGATAGAGTGATAGAGAAAAGAGTTTCTAAGGCTAAAGTTCCCAGCCACACCAATCTCTCTGCCCACTGTGTCTGAGCAGTTGTGTAACAACGAAGTGAAGAGACTAATCGGAGCGGAAGATAACTCTAAAATGTGGACTTGCGGTGGAACAAAGAGTGAAATTGAGATGGACTTCTTCGCCTCTTGCCTGAGGCTGCCTTGATTCTAAGCTTCTAAGATTAGTGTTAGAAGTGCTGTTAAAACTCGCACTGGAAACAGGAATCAGGACAGGTCTTTTGTGGTGACTTGGCCCCTCCCCTTTGGTCGTGTCCAGGGACAGACTAACCGACACATGAATTCCACCAGCTGGCTGAAGAAAGGCTTCTCTCTGTGCTCTTTGTAGAACTCCTCGGCCATCTCCTTCGACAACACCGTCTCCTTCAGCTGTGTTACAGAGAAACCGCTGCCACAGATCTCCTCCATAATCTTCTCTGTTGGAGTGAACAGACAGAGCATCAAAAGGATTGCATCATTATCTGTGAACATCTACACTAACACTAGTAAAAGAAATGTTAATGAAGTTCTAAATCAGGGGTGTCAAACTCGTTTTTAGTCCAGGGGCCACATGCAGCCCAGCTTGACCTCAGGAAGGCTGGAGCAAAAAAAACCAAACCCCAAACCAAAAAAAACCTCATTGCATAATACCTAATAAATAACATGCAGGTCTTCACAAGCTTGCCGTCTGAATAGCGGATGCTACTCCGTTAGCAATAAGGTATCTAGCTTTCATGGCTGTGCCGCTAACCTCTCAACTCCAACTAAAAATAGACTTCTGTTTCTTCAAACCAGCCAGCAATTCTCGTATCTTCTCTGCTTTCAGTTGTCCTTGAAAGTTATTGTAAATCTCGGCATGATAAGTCTGATAGTGGCTGAAAGAGTACATACCAAGCACAAGTATACACCAAGCACACTGGTTTCCCATTTACCTCCATGAAAAGATGAGATCCATTTTCTTGGAAAACCCAACGATCTGTTCCCACTTTTCTCCATTTAGACAACAACATTTTCTACTGGTGGCTCCTGCTTGCAACATTCAACTAGCTTGATGTGTTGTTTAGATATGAAGCCTGCAAGTGAGTGAGGGGTGAGAGGTTTTGAACACTCTTATTAGGACAGCGCCACCCTAGTGGACAGACAGGAGAAGTGCACTCCATTCACACCTTCAAAATCATCCAAAGGGCCAGACTGGACTCCCTGTCGGGCCGCATCTGGTCCCTGGGCCGCATGTTTGACACCCCTGTTCTAAATGAGCAGAAAGAACCTTTGTGTTCCTCCATAGCATCAGGTTTGATCACTGCCAGTGTTTGCTGTTTAGGGAAGAAGAAGTTGAGCTCCCGCTCTGCCTCTTCTTGGCTTTCACTGCCATGTAGCTGGTTCATTGGCTCGTTCTCCACGGCGAACTGGGCCCTCAGACTGAGTGATGAAGGATACATAGATCAGCATTACTTGTGTGATTAGACTGTTCGATACCATTTACATTTAACTGCTGATATTTGATTATTTTATTGATTTTTTGGATTAAATGATATTTTATTGTACTTTTTTCCTCTTTGGCTCTTCCTGCTTATAGCAGATTTCTTTTTGAGAGACCCAGGGTTGGGAAGGTTACTTTGGAAATGTAATGAGTTACAGACTACTAGTTACCATATTTAAAATGTAATAAGTAATGAAACCATTTCAATTAAAAATTACATTTGATTATTTTTTGATTATGTATCTAAATTTCTACCAAATGTTTTCAACTGTTAACCATTTTCAAATGTTAAAATCAGGTAGTGGCAGATGTGGGGCGCTGCAAATTTCAAACAAGGGAACCAATCA
>JAQFJB010000005.1:14571008-14584045 GCA_029874875.1 Naso minor | reverse complement strand
ACTATGAGCGTATTTGTTGGGCAAAACAAACAAAACATTTCATTAGATGATAACAGACATTTTGTAAAATGAATAATTTACTAACTGAAATAGAATCAGGAATTCTAAAACACTTTAGTTGTAACCCTATGACCTATGAGCTAACCTTGATTTTAAAGTTTTATTGGAGATGCGGAGTTGCAAACAAAAGATGTGGGCCATTAGCATCCAGGAAGAAACAAGCCAAAGTTACTGGAGCGTTGCTTAAGGATCCAACATCTCTGGAGCTCTGAGGCACTTCAGGTTATATCTGCATTGGAATTGTTTTGTTTGTTTTTTTATCCTGCAGGCTGCTAAACTTTATAGAACTGCAGTAATTAAGCACTGATTTATTCAGTAAATTTCATCTTGCAGCACTCTATGCAAATAAATTAATAAATGTGTAAAAATTACATTTTAAAAAGCCCTTAACAAAGACAAGCCCTTGCCTTCTTCCTTGTACTTAAAGGTGAGTCATTCTAGAGAAAAAATGATGATAACTGCTGAATTGAAAATTCCATCTCGTGTGTGCCCTAAAAAAAACAACAAAAAACTGACTCTGTACATGGGAATCAAAGTGCCTCAGGTTGAGCCACACAACAGGTGATCAGCAATAGGTCGTGTTTGTGAAGATGAAGCGGAGGCGAGATCTGAGGAGCAAGAGGGACGGTAAATCTGAAATGTTGATGACTCACCCCTCTTAAAATTTTTGTAAATCGCTGTGTCCAGTTAGCCTATCAGCGATCTGTGCGGGGTACAAAAAAGATGATAGCTGATTTCTGTGAAAAGTTGTCATACACCTGACCTGCGCAGGGCGGCTACGACTGGATTTGCCTTTTGGCAAAGATGAGTGAGGACGGCAAACGTAGAAAGACTGACTGAAAACACACAATTCAATGAAAAATGGACGGATGAGTTTGCCTTTGTTGTCATCTCATACTAATTCTTAACAGAAGGTTGCTGGCATCAGGTGCCATCATGACTTAAAACATGCCAGAGTAATGCAGTCTGGTTTTTCTGCCTGGTGGCACCACAAGTTAAGGTAAGATTCACTTCAACATCAATTATAATGACAATTGTAATTAGGCAGATGTAACTGAATTATTATTCTTTATTTTATATGCTAATTACTACTGATGTTTGCCAATTAAGTTACCCCTAGCCCCCTGTCATTTTTTTCTAAAGTTGCTGTGGGGCAGACTAAGTTAAAGCAACACGATATAACTTTGACCGTGACCTGTGGCTTCAAATAACGAAACTAAACAATGTACGTGAATATGTCGCACAAAACAGCAATTTTAGTAAAATAGGGTCATATTTGATGGAGGAAATGTCCTCTGGTTTTCCCTCTGATGTCCTACGACTGCTCTGCCTTAACTCTGGGATTCACAGAGGTTCCTGAGAGCAACATGTAGGCTGCCTGCAGACTGAAGCTGCAGCTGCAGCAGCGGGTCGTTGTTGGTGCCAGCTTCGCTAAATAAAAGACTGGAGACAGACAGAGCAGTCATGACATCGGAGGGAAAATCAGAGGACATTTTCTCCATCAAATATGACTCGATTTTACTAAAATTACTGTTTTGTGCGACTTACAGATATAGTGGAAGCCGCGGGTGACGGTCAAAGTTAAGTAGTGTTGCTTTAAGTAATCCTGCTCTGACATAAAGTGGAATTCAACTTTCACTGTCTTTTCTCAAACTGACACATTAATCACTGCTCAGTAATCATCAGGGATGAAAGATTTGCTTGTTCATATTTGTGAACTAAAAGACCAAAGCGACAGTGTCAGCTGCTTTGCTTGAGGCCACAACACATTTACACTACAGCTCTGCTCCTCTTGTTAGTTTGTGTGCTACAAGTGCTGTATAAAGTGATCTTTACACCATAGGAGCAGCCTGTATGTTACATCAGTGTTGATACTTATACATTTTTGCTCAGTGCTCTCCTGACAGCTCAGATAGACTTCCTTCCAACTGTTAAATTTTATTTTATAGTGAAATGTGTCTTGTTAAGAGATCAGAACCCTTTTGCATGCTCATTCCAAGTGAATTTCAATGAACTGCTCCTCTTTGGCAGTTCAGCTCCACCGCCTTCTTCCTCCTAAAGCGCACCGAGAAAGACACGCCACACAATTAGAATAATTTTATTAAAGGACGAATCACAGCGTGCTGCAACAGTGAGTAAGAATACGATGATAAGCCAAAACACACAAAGAAATAATAAGCACAGTTTATTTTGCTCCTGCTTTGCTGTAGAACATGCTTCTATTCTAACCAGTAGCCCAGTGTCTCGCCCTGAGCTCATTATGCGGCCAGATGGGAGCGACAGTCACCTCCTCTCCATCACGATGCCTGTGACAAGGTCCTGACATCGTGCTTGCCCACAGAAAAAGGATTCATACAGTGAGTAATATGCAGGCTGTGTTTCTGTGCTACTTTTCATCAGGGAGATCCAAGGAAGTGATTGCTTTTGTTCCATAAAGTCAATGAGAAACATTGATTTGACGCTTTGTCTCGTGCGCCCATTTCAAATATTGGCCTTTGTGTCATCAAATGTCATCAATAATGACTGCTGCTGCCTGCGTGTGGCTGGCTGTATGCTGAACAGATGTGCTCCTGCAAACTGAATTGTGATTGTTTTGTCTCAGGGGAACGCACAGGGAGAAGATTGTTGGAAGGTAGTCGAGTAAGATGTTAGTTTCTCAAAAACCTGTGAAGCTGGACAAGGAATCGATGTGCGCACATCAAAGCCAGTGTTGTTTTAATGCATGTCTTTTTCCTCAGATGATGAGTAATCATGCCCTCATTGTTCGCCTTTATGTTGCAGATATTCCTCTGAGTCGAAATGCATCAACAAAACTGAGAGGCAAATTGTTTTTGCTCTTATTTTGAAATGACTGACTCATTTCAGTTCCTAATGCAGCTACTGACAATCTTACGTGTGCTTGTCTGCGTAAATTATGTCTCAAACAAAGGCCCTTTTATATGTATTCTGCCCTCAAAACATTGTGTTTCATAACATCAAACAAAATACTTAAAATAAAAGATGTGTAAATCCAACAGCACTTCCTCACTGACCCACGACTGAATTTGGAGAAACTCATTCTGCAGGGTGTCAGAGACGTTGCCACGGGCCATTTGTTTGACAGACTTTGAAAGTCTTTGCTTCAAGCTGGTTACCATACTAATGGAAGAGGTTTCCATGGTTCAATGCAGGTACTTCCCCGGTCTCTCAGCAAGCCCTCAGTCCCCATGTGAACTTGTCGAAGCCACTTATCATCTTCCCCCGTGAATTGCCGTTAATCTCTCCGAAATGATGAAAGACACAGAGGATTTGAGGCTGCGATGGCACTGAAGATTATTCTCCATTAACACATCTTAAGCACAGAAGTCATATTTAAGCCTCATTAAGAAGAACTCCATTTGTTGTGTTTATTTTAGGAAGAAGCCTCCTCCCATCATCCTCAAAGCGTGGACCCAAAGGGCTTTAGTCTAATTATTCAGAAACAAATGTGGTAGAAATCCCAGTAGGTCCGCAGCATCGTGCCTTCAAGGAATTGTTCAAAACAAACAAAATATCTTAATTTGTTTTCTTGTCATCTTGTGTCTTTTTTCTGTACTATGTGATACAGTAAACAATAGACTCACTGCTGCAGCAGTTGGTTTCATTATCAAATAATATGCAGATTATATATATTTTTTGAGTAATCGATTCAAAATATCAAGAGAAAAGTAGCCATCATCACTTGCAGAGCCACAGGCGCCTTCTTCAAATGTCTTGTCACAGTAAAAATAGCACAAACGATTGATTGATTCATAGATTTATTTTTAATGATCAAATTAGTTACTGTTCTTATAATCTTTCTTGTCTTTAATAGACATATTGTTTCAAGTTCAGACAGCTGCAGCGAAAAGCAAAATGCTCAAAAAACAGACAAATGTTTTAACAGCTGCTGAAAGCAATGATGAAAGTACACAAGATTTTTTGAAAAATCCAGTGTGAATGATTTAGTGACATCTAGTGGTGAATTTGCAGATTGAAACCGACCAAGACTACGTCCACACATATACAGATATTTTTCAAAACTGATTTTTTTTTTTCTCTGTAAAGAAAAATCCTGTCCACACCAGAGGTTTTTATGAATATTTCTCTGTCCCCACAACAATGCAGAAAAGATTGAAAACATTCACATAAGCAGCACGCTCTCATTACTGTAGATTACCCCTCGATGTGAGGATGAAGAAATACACTCGAAGTTAAGGGTGATGTCCATCTCTGAAATTTCTCCTTCCGTTCCACTGCAACAACAGTGCTGCTCTTGAAATTATCCTACCATCTGCTAGTTCGACTGGGCCCGGTCCAAAAGCGAATTAAAAACTATTGAGCCTGATATGTCCGTTGGCCTCCGTGTTGCAATGAGATGAAGCTAGATTTCCTCGGAAACATGTAATTGAACCTGACAGCACTGAGCACACTTAAAGACACAGGTAGCCCGCCATCTTGGATTGATGGTATATAATATATATATAAACAACTGTCATGCACAAACTGAGGTAATGATGTCAGCGATCCCCAAAGTCTCTGTTTCAGCTGTCCCCACTAAAACTGACAAAACTGAATTTTTATAAATCTGCCCTTTGGAAGGTGTTTTCCAAAACCTCCGTTTTCAGTGACGTAAAACTCTGTGTTTGTTTGTTTGCGTGGGGATGGAAGGCCAAAACGCAGAGAAAAAAACTAAAAACTCACCTTCCCCTTCCAAGTGTGTTGGAAAAACTGATGGTCACCCACATCACAAAAAAATGAAAGGCCATCTTTAGAGCCAGTGTTTGGCTTGTCCACTCTGGGCTACTGTGAAACATGCCCGTATAACATTGCTATATTCTGCAATGAAGACCCATCGTATTTCGTATTTCGTATTTTTAGGTGATTATACACTAATAACAACACTCTTTCTGCCATACTCTACAGAGAGATCCCCCAAAATTCTGCACACTGGAATTTTAATGCAGCATCAACTGTTGAAACTATCTGATTGTTTGTATCTGTGGTGCCAACAAAGATTTCTATAAATATATTAAATTCCACTAATGGCAGCAGTGAAATTAAATACTTTTTCATTAAACCAACACATGTACAAATGTGGATATTTTTATTAACAAATACTGTATAAATTCATTGGTGCCTACAACAATAAAGCCAGCAAAGATCCATCCTCCTACACAGAGAATTTTTCAAGAGGGCAGTGTTGCCACAGCATTGAACCTCCCTCCTCCCCATCTCACTCCTTGCAAAACACACACATACACACACACACACACACACACACTGCTCTGAGTTTTTTAACAGTGAGAAAGCCCCCTGCTTTCAGTATGCTGCTTGCATTCTTATCAGCTCTTCCAGGCCTAAAACTTATCCCGTAAGCAATACAGCAAGTGAATACAGAATAGCTTAATTTTTTTGCTGGCATGTTTGTTAAAAGTCATGGTGTATAATGTCGAGCACTGTTGCACTGAAAGAATTAGAAACACTATTTCATCTCACAATTTCACCAGGCTGTGTGTTGGGAGTGACAGCAATGCTTTTGAGGGATACGGCGCTGGGTTTAATGAAACACAGACACAGTTTCAGATCTGTTCTCTCAAACAACTTCCCATCTTTCTTTTACACCATGACAACCATGACCATGTGCCGCTCCGTGGCTTCATGCACATGGAGGAGTCCAGCTGAGAGACAGTTTGTTCTCCTTTTGCTGCATTAATGGAGACAGTGAAGGGGAAATAGTGTGAGCCAAAGGGGGTTGAGAGGGTGTGTAGATACGGTAGGCAGTCCGTCAGTCTCATACACAGACAGAAAGACAGTGATAGTGATTGGCTGTCAG
Source organism: Naso minor (assembly GCA_029874875.1). NCBI lineage: Eukaryota > Metazoa > Chordata > Actinopteri > Acanthuriformes > Acanthuridae > Naso > Naso minor. The sequence goes on along the minus strand of JAQFJB010000005.1, from coordinate 14,578,152 downwards.
TTCCGTGGAAACAGGATGGGGCTTTCTTCCCTTTTCCATGACAGGCTGCTCCACCAGTGACAGAGGAAGCCAGTAGGGAAGAAGTCATCTGCATCTAAATACAGACCGCCAATGGCTTTGTCAGAGTCCATTAAGCAAATTGCCATATTTGATAAATGCATCTAGCATTTATTTTTTTCACCCGTTTGTACAAATCAGCCTGAGGCAAAAATGGCTTTTGTTTGTTTTCATAAACAGAGAGAGCACACAGTGAAACCTGAGAAAAAAGTCCACTGAAGTATCATTTTGATGCAAGTTATGACTGATCATTACATTTTATGATGTAAGAGATGGATTGCCTCGTGTCTGATATCTACACAATGAAAGAAAATCACTCAGGGTTGCATACGTACACCTGTTTTGATTAAAATGTGGAAATCAATGATTGCTTTTGCATAGATGGCACTTTAATGCTTATTGTTTACTTGATTGTTTAGTTTGTACACGCAGCATTGTTGCAACTGATTGCTTCTCACTGAGGTATGAATGTTGGCCTTCATTTAAACAAGGCACTCATTTCTGCTGAGTCTCCTCTCAATTAAAGTGCTGGATTGTCGCTGTGAGTCTCTGGCATCATTAAAGTCAGGTCTCTGTTATCTGTCGCGGCTGAAGCAGCTCTAGGTTAATATCTGCAGTCGTTCAGGCTGCTTACTGTGTTCAGCTCTGCTGCTTCCAGGAAGCCTCATTTCCCAGATCTGCAGCTCACTTTCTCCTCCGCACACTGTGTAGGTTAGACTGAAAGCAGAAATGATTATCATTTACATCTATTTTACATTAAACATACTTTGTCAACAACTTCTCTGGATACACCACAATCCATAATATAGTGCAATTAATACATTAAGTGCTTTGTAGCGAAACAAAGATAAAAACATAATAGAGATTGAGCTGATATGATTGGTTGATCATTCAGAAGAAAATTAATCAAGCAATTTTTAAAAATCGCTCATTTGCTTTAAGTTCAGTTTGTGGATTTAGTGACATCTTGTGGTAAAGTTGCAGATTGCACTGACTGCACTGAATGAATATCCCTCTGCTCACCTGTCCCTTCCAAAAGTGATTTTAAAAAAAGCGTTATTTTTTGATTCATGTGTCCATTCAGGGCTACTGTAGAAACATGGACAACTATTTTGTAGTTTCAAGAAACTATATACAAATCAGTTCACCCCTACTGGTCCAAGTTCAGTACCAGTCAGCCACACCTCCCCTTACCAATGACACTCCACCTGCCTCAGGAACTCTGCTCAATGAGCCAGACTTGCTGCTGTTAGCGCTTCGCTTGGGCCTGTCGCTGCATCTCCTTGATGATAATGTGTTGTTATTTCAAGCGAAAAACATACAATTGTCTCTTTGCATGATGCATGACTGGCCAGAAACTCAGTCACAACACAATATAACAACATTTATGTGATTGTTGAACAATGGGTGATGTTAGCTGTCCCACTGGTTCTATTGTTACCTGGGCCTGGGTTAAATATAAAAATATGCTTGGCTGCTCCTCACTCACTGCAGTGTTTTATAACAGGTGAGGTTCACATGAACGAACATGAACACGCGGCGGTCCCAGCTACCAAAACAAGAAACTGAGAATTTTTCTAACAACACAAAGAGAGTGCATGTGATGTCACTCTCCATTCTGGACATTAATACACCGCTATTTTTTACGTAGCTAAATGTGTTTTTCTTGAAATCTAATAAGGCTGAATTTTGTTTATCCTGTAGCTGCTTTAACCTTAATTTTCCCTTGTTTTAAAGTAGTGAGCTGAATATTTTTGGGTTTTAGCCGCTATCACAGACATTTGGTAACATCAGCCTTGGTTGTAAAGACTGTTGGGTGTTTTTCAAACATATCTGGTATTTTAAAGACTAAAGGTTTAATCAAAAATAAAATTAACAATTAATTGCAGCCCTAAACCATGAAACATTTAACAAAGAAAAGACAGACAGTTTGTACATTTCCTCATCTGAGGTTTTCTAGCCCATATAAAGAAGGAGTTACCCACCCCACATGCACAGGTGAGTTAACAGGTAGGTGTAACCAATCTCAGTTATATTACAGAATTAGTCTTACAGTATATAGTCAGAAGGGAAACAAATAAACACATCTCATATTAGAAAAATTGCAAATAATAATATCATAATCCTCATTATACCAGAATATAAATCAAATAATTCTTTTCATGTTTTATTTCTCATTTGACAACAAAATCCTTATTAAGGCTTCAACAAGACTTGTAGTTGAGGTTAAAGCTAATTGACATTATGTGAGCAAAACAAGCTGCACGGAGGCACACTGAAGCTGTGATGCTGAACTGTGAATCCATGCTCACAACGTTAGCACCTGAAGCTACAGATGAAACCTTAGCTTTGCTCATCTCACCTCCCAAAGCTGTCATCAACACCCTAAACACTATCAGGCCCTGTGGGAGATTGGCCAGCCTGACATCTCAGATGTGTCTTCAATACTGATAATTCAAAGTGATTTGTCGTCCTGGTTGGTGAACAAAAAAGCCCCCAGGCAGAAGCGGTGGAAGGGGAGAAGTAAAAAGAAGTCAAATCAGACCTATTAAGTGGATTAGGAGTTATCTGCAGCACAGCGTGTAATTGGTTTTGTGTTATCGTTGTAACGTCAGATAGGTGCTAATTGAAAAGCCAGTTTATTAGTGGGGAGACAGTCTTCAGAGGGTTGGGTTGTGGTTTAAAGGTCTTGTTTCATATAGCCTCCCCAGTGATTATAGATAGGCTGCTTCTACTGAAGCCTGCAGTTCTCTCACATGTTATTCCCCTGCCAGGTTTCTGCTGATTTCATCCTCCTTTGCCTGCAAATCTTGTGAGAATAGAGCTCAATGTGGTGGTAATAATATGTTTCATTCTGAACTTAACATTTTATTCGTGCTGTCAAACTCCTCAGCTTTTTTGATTGCTTTGCGGGGCTCTTACAATAGCGCAGTTCTTATGTCCTTGACAAAAGCAATCTGTCTGAGGCCACTGTGAGTCATGAGGCAAAACAAGCAAACACTGCAGTCCCTATTTCGTGGGTTTTTTCTGTAAAAGCTTGAGGCCAATACAAAGCACTGTCACATAGATGCTACTTTTATTACTTTCCTTTGCTCTGTCTGTTTGAAAGGATTCTTGATGCAGCTATAGTGTTTGAAAAATAACTGCACATTTATAGAGAGAGCAGACTCCAGACTCTGCAATGTGCTCGCCAAGTTCTTTGATTTTTGGCAGGTTTGACGCAGCAGCAGTTGATTTTTACGACTGCCAGACCTACTTGGCCAGGACTAGTGCAAAAGAACAGAAGATGAAAATGGCCTCTCTCTAAACCTCAAAGCGCATAATCCCGAGATCTCAGACAAAACTGCAACAATTGTGTGCTGGGAAACAAACAGAACATCTGGGTGTGGCTGCAAGAGGTTCTGGATCTCACAGTGTGAAGCCACAGAAACTGCATCTACCTGATGCAACAGTATACAGTTTGAGACACGCAAAGAGAGCCTGGGGGATTTCTCCGAGGTCATGAAACCTCATGATAAAGCTTCTTGTATGAGCTGTGTGCTCCCAGAGTGCTGCAGATGGCACCAAATGAGGTGTGAAAATGGAGCTTGGTGCTGTGATCTTTGGCATCCGAATGTAGAGAGAGCTGAGGTGCTCATCCACCGGCTCTGCCTCAGTCTTTCATCTCTCACATCTGCACATCTCTGTTGTCTGCTCACGCTGTAAGAGTGAAGGAGAAGTGTACAGAAACGGGAGAAATCTCTATCCTGCCATGACATCCACTGCTGACAAAACCTTCCAAAAACAGAACTGTTTGGAAGGCAGTGTTGACTTTACACAAGTGAGCTTTTGAAGGCTCAACTTTTTTTTTTTTCTTCTTCTTTGCCACGCTTTAGCACTACTGCTGCTGCTGGCAGCTTTTTTCAGTGTTGATGGGTGCAGATGGAGTGCCTACAGCCTGACTGTGAGGAGAGAAAATGCCATGGAGGCTTGTGCATCTGCTGCTGATGCATGCGGCTAGCTAGCATGCATTATTCAAAGATTGAATGCAGTGAAGATGATGTGCCTGACTCACGCTGGAGGATGGACTGCCACTGCGGGCTCACACAGTTAGCCATTTCCCCACATCACTGCTCAGAAGCATTCTCTAATCAAAAAAAGGAAAATTTCATTAAAAGCTTCAGCATTATTGTCTAGCTAAATCCCAGCGGCACCTGTAACAATGCACCCTCCAAAAAAGGTTTTCAGAAAAACCAAACAAACATAGAGCAAAACAATCTTTGTGATGCTATTATTCCTCTCTATTGATACTGGCATAGTGATGCAGCTGGCTCTCTGTTTACCACAACAGAGAGGATTCACTCCCAGCAGTAGCTGTCAGCTACCATTTACGGTATACACAGAAAATGAGGGTTGATTGAATTAGCCTTGTCTGTAAAGTAAATTAGAATTGATTGTCACATTCACTTTCATTCTGCGGGGTGTGCTTTTATCACCAAATAGCGTTAGAAGAGCAGCAAGCACCTGCAGCCTGAGCTAATCTTCTTTGCTTTGGCGCTGAGAGGTATCCTCCACTCCGTAGTATTACACTCACAATGCATGATCGTTTGAATGGTGACATCCCAAAATGGAGGAACTGGCTTGGTGTATAAAATACGACTGAATGCATTTAAGATCCCTCATTGCTCTTTGATTTGCCTTTAAGGAAACTGGAACCAAACAGCTTGAGCTGGTGGCTCCATGTCTCCAGCTGCAGAATCTATGTGGATTGATTTTTAAAGCTAGATACTTCTCGGAGGCCATTTAAGCTTTAGGTAAACAAGCTGCCTTGCAGGTCACGCTAATCTTACTGTAAGTACAAAGTGCATGGGTTCCTTCCAGCCTGCAGCTTGTTTCTTTGCACATCTGTTGACATAGAGATGAAGCACCACAGCGAGATGAGGAGACACAGCAAATACCCATACCCATTAACATCAAACTGAATGGAAGGTATTGCTTGTCCTGAACCTCACATGGTGGATTACACACTGTTGACACTGATAGGCCTACATAAACCTGAGATTTTGTCAAAGCTATCTAAAACAAATTAATATATTAGGGCTTCTAAACAAGACCCCTGACCCTTTCATTACATACAAGAGTGAAGTGCTCTAAAGGAGGAGACAAAACAATATTTGCTTGTACAATAAAATGCAATAACCATGCAGTACAACCTTCCTTTGTCAAGTTATAATTAGGGCGAGACGGATATATTGGTTTGCCGATATTATGGCTGATATGGCCTATAGCAGATATATCAGTATCGGTGTATATGTTCTCCAAAATATGCTGATATTAAAATAGTTTTATAAGGCCGGAAAAAATACTTGGACTAATTATTTTAAATGGTGTTAACAATTTGTAGAACAAAGGGCAGTCCTTTATTTAATAACCAATAAGTGAAGTATTTACTATTCAGTACACTGAACTGATATTTGAGATAAAGTTTGTTTAAATATAAGATATTCTCTTTGTCACAAGTATTGATTACCACATGCACCTGATATATTGACCAATATGTCAGATATTGGAATTTTCTTGCACCCAAATATCTCTTTCAGTATCGTCCCCCAAATCCCATATGTTTTAGGCCCTGGTTATAACATTCAGTTTTAATAAAAACAAATGTCTGAAACGTCAGAGCAACAAACTTTTAACACAGCAGTGACCCATGCCAACTGACACGTGCTAAGCTGACACAGGCCTACATTTCTGTTCATCTGTAGTCATAGTTTTTTCCACTTGATAAATGTATGTACTTTCATTTTGTCTTTTCTTCTGGAGAAACAACTCGTCTGCTCGCTGTGACAAGAAATGAGGCTGCAAACAGTTGAGGGCTGCAGAGACAGGTGAAATTTCTTCGTGAGTGAGTCTGTTCACATTAGATGTCGTCTTGTAAAGTTGCAGAAGGTAACTTCTGCTAATGAGCTAGAAAGCTAACGTAGCTGTAGCATGAGACTTGTTGGAAAGCAACTACATTGTGGCCGTTTGCGCCGGCTCACGTTTTATTTCCTTTGTGGTCGGTCTTTGTTTTAAGTCCAATTTGCACCAAGACGAAACAGTTCCAGGGAAAGTTGCCGCGGAGTAAACTGGTCCGTCTCAGCTCGAGCTTGAACTCACTGATGGTGTCGCTTGCAGACACTCTGTTATCAGCAGAAGTGAGTCAGAGCATAAGGCAAAAACATCTTATCAGCTTGGACCAATGTAACCTGTTGCTAAGAAGCATAGCGTAGACCGACCAATTAGGACAGAGAGTACAGGCAGCATCACTGATAGGGCAAATAGAATGGGAGCAATAGGTTTTTTACTGATGCTTAATACAAAGGCAAGGGAAAACACAAGATCTCATGATACTCTCTGACCACATCATTTACCAGCAGCTGTCTATGGGTATTATGATATTTTTTCAAAATAGAACATGCAAAAGTTAGTGATGTTTACCTCAAATTTACGAACTGCAGCTTTAATTCATCGCTGATATAAGATATTGATTTAAGCCGCTTTAAACTTTGTCTATTATATGGCACAAGTGTTTCTGTGAGTTTGTCCACAAATGCTTCAAAATATAACGACTTTACTACTAAACACTGTATCAAGCTGCAGAGCAAAATAAAGAATGACTCCTTGGGTGTTTTATTTGGGTTTTTATCAGCCTGTGTATTGTATAATAGACAAGTTAGACTGAACAGGCCGCAGAGCTCATTCAGTCTTCAAATTAAACTGTTAAGCAGCACAATGGGCTCATATATTGTAGAAAGCGAGGGGCAATGTGCTGTTTGCCAGAAAGTGGAGCATAATGTTAAATTGCTGTCATTTAAAGCTGGTTTAGTAAGGAAACCAAATGCTGAAACAATGAATTCAAATGATACAAGTAGCTTAATGGGATTGTCGAATATTGCTGTTGTTTTTCAATGTCTTGAAGTATATGTAAATTTATATAAAATGTATATTTGCTTGTGACAAAATACACAATTAGGGAAATGCAACAATAAACATGAATTTAAACCAATTTATTTGTGTGAACCACACCCCGGCCATTATTTATTTGAGGGAAAATGGTAAACAAATT
>JAQFJB010000005.1:14159305-14170957 GCA_029874875.1 Naso minor | reverse complement strand
GGGTCTCCCCCCCCCCCCCCCCCCCCCCGTGGAGTCACCCAGTGATGTTTGTTTTCACTTCATGCTCTTGATTTGAAAAAAGCTTTGGAAACAGTTTGAGAAATAAAACAAGGAAAAAATGTGATTCGAACACATCTATTATCTTACTGAGGTGACAGAGAGGTGAGAACATAATGTTATTATTGTCGTCCACTACACACACAACATGGAGCCTAAATTGGGCTGCGAGACGTCTCTCAACCAAACTTACACAACAGTAATGTTGAAAAGTAGCATTTAGGTCATGAGATTTGTTTGTTTCATATTTAAAAAGTCACCACTGCAGATGAAAACCTTTGGGTGCGTTCCAAATCGCATACTTTTGCTTTTTAGTTGTGGTACGTACTGTAGCTGCCCTCACAAAGTACATGCTGTTGCATGTAGTATGCATACAATTGGAACATACTACTCAGCCATGATAGTGCACCATGAACTTTGACTCTGATGCTCCTGAATCCGTCGCAGCCTTCGAGCGAAACTTTGGAGTGCAAGATGAGCCAAAATGGTTTCTTAGACATTATACGGTAAAATTTGTTCAAATGTAACTCACCATTGCACTCATTTATTCACTCGGTTTTGTGCATCAGTAGTATATCAATATATTAGTTGTACATAGGAGTTGCAAAACTTATAGTATTTGTACTTAAATGTGCTGTCATCTGTCATTGCTGCGCTTGTCACTCTGTCAATTATCTGTCATCTGTCTCAGCTTTGTTTATGTCTGAGTGACACAACGTGACGTATGCGACATATTTTCCGCTGCGCAGAGGATTGTGGGTCAGAATGGCCAGAAAAGCATGCTGGCTTACGTACTGCAAAATTTGACCAGATATAGTAGAACATCCTGGTACTTCTGGCATACTGCATTTCACATACTACACACTAGGACATACTAAATCTTTTTCTGGCATACTAAATAGTAAGGTAGTACGGGTACTGGAACGCAGGGGCAGTTTCAGGCAATCGTTCTCTGAAAGGTAGGCCACGTATTAGGCCTAGTTTTATTCACCGTATATTTAGTGACGCTTGCCAACTTCCTTCCTCACTCTGGGACAGTTGTTACACCGGAAGTTAGCAACAGGTGACAAAATGAAAGGCACCTTTACCTTGTATATTATTAAATATCTCTCTGTGATTGAACATTACTGGAAACATTGTGGATAATGTAAGTAGGCGATACGATTTCAGCAAAACTTAGCTGATAGCTAAGCATCAATTTAGTTGTATGTAGATATTTTAATGTGGAATTGTTAGACTCCTCATTGCAAGTTTAAAATTATCTGGAAAACATTTAGATGCACAGGCCTAGCTGTATTTTCTACCTGAATCTCATCCAGGTCAATTAAAAACTTTAAGTAAAAAGGAGCATTTTTGAAGGCTAGAACCTGAAATAGAGAGCACATGTTGAAAATAAGCTTTAAGACATTAAAATTTTCATGAGAAGTGCTTAAAACAATCTTTTTGTGCTTGTCATTTGAACTCTCGATTTGAAACAAATAAGAAAAATATAAAAACAAAAACAGGGGCCACAAAAAAAATAAACACCCCCAAAACAAACAAACAAGTCTTAACTTTATCAATCGTTCTAGTCCCTCCCCCCAGCCAGTGAGAGAACAGTTAAACCGCCCTCTCTTTAATGAATTTCAGCGTGTCATCTTCCTGGAAATAATGACCAACGGGCCCACGTGGTTCAAATTAAAATTAAAAATAGCCTACACTGCTTTGCATGTATTGCAGGCAGTAATATTGCGGCACCAACCACCGTGTTTTGCCTCTGGTGGTGGCGCGCGCGCCTACATTTACCATGCGCACGCGACGCTCCACTTCCAAGAGGATTCCGTGAGCGACGTCGCTTTCAGCCAATCAGAGACGAGAACTGGGACGTTTGCGGGTCGGTCGGAGCTGAGGTTAGATTGAGCCGAATAATATCTCGCCTGTCCTCGCTTACCGTTATAATATTCAGTCGGAGAACAGGTGCGTGCCGTGACTTCTCCGGCGTTACACCGCATCGGCGTTCAAACGGATGCGTGGAAATTCATGGAGAGCCTCCGTGTTCACCGGCTCACTGCGACTCGAACGGGGACAAATCACATCGGAGAGTCCAAACAGGTGCCATGAGAGAGGTGCTACTGGACGGACGCTGTCACACGGGATTGAGGACCGACGTTACTCTCCACTGAGATGGACTGCATAACTTCGGTGTCGTCTCGAGACGTCGCGCGTTTCCCGGAGCAATTAATTCAGTTTAATTTCAGCCGCTAATTGTTCCGTAATTTGGGGTCATGTTGTCTGCGTTCAACACGTTGCCTGAGAGCGAGGCTGCATCAGGTCACTGGTTCACTCCATCCATAATGTAACGTAGGTAAGCAGAGAGCGCTTTATGCTGCGTGCACACTTCCAATCAGACAAATAACATCGAAGTCTTGTTTATTAACACAACGTGCTTGTGAGCTAGGTTTGATGATGAGTATGATGATGCTTTGAGTTTGATATGAATCCAATTAAGGCTTGTTTGTGTTGTCCAGTGTTTTCCTCAGCCTTCTCCTGAAACATCCCACACCACGATAGTAGAATTAAAAAATGTGATGTGAATGTGTGTGTGTGTGTGCGCGCCACACCTTTCAAACCACCTCTGTGATGAGCGTAATCTTTTTTGTGTTGTTTGGGTTATAAAAGAAGCTGCAGACATTGGCCTAATGGGCTTATTGGGATCAGCCCCATAATCACCTCCTGTTCCTAGTAGGAGTTGGTGTAGACTGGCATTTTTCAATTGCCTGCTAGTGCCAACGCCAACATGACACCAAAACAGTATTTAGTTAGAGAAATGTATGTAAATATACCACATCTGGGTTTTTTATGCCTTACAAACGCACATTGATTCATCATCCAGCAGCCTACCAACTTTACAGGCTTCACAGTTCAGCACTTGATGCCACAAGCATGATTAGATTTGCACTCAAATGTCAAAAAAATACTGTTTGACGAGAGAGGTGCAGCTGCGACTTGTAAGATTGCTGATTTGAACCCTCAGCCCCTGACTGACTGAGCATATGAATACTCTCTCTGCTCTCTTCTGTCCTTGAAGTGCCCATGAGCAAGACTCTTAAATCCCGATACTTCTCGAATAAGGTCCATTCCTGATAACAGAGCAGGATCTGATCACTTTTCTTCATATCACTGTTATGCTTCCAGTGTCAGGCGCTGATCTGAATCACTTGTATGACTGTGGACGGCAATTAGTTACCAGTCTGGCAGCACGCTGCAGAAGCTCACCTGTTGAATGAATAAATGAGGAATACGTAAATTAGCTCTTTCGCTGCACCAGACATCTCACAACAAGGAGTGCTGCTAATTACCCATCACCTCATAAGTGTTAATAATGCCTAATGGTTTGCACTTGTCTTGAAAGGAATTTAAAAGTGACTTGTTAAAGGTGAAGGGGGCTCTTTAAAGCGGCATGAACAGCAGAGATGTAAAATTTACTATAACTGGATATTTCTAGAATTCATCAGGCTTCCTCAGTGCGGTTGGTAGTACCAAACCCAGACACGTCTTTGCCACTGTGGACCAAAACAGACAATAAGAGAAGGGATACAAACAGAGAGAATCGTCATTGACCTATTTATTATGCGTGAGTGGAGGTGACTTACTGCATACAGATTTGGGATTTGGGCAAAATGTTGCTGAGCATATTACGTTGATTTCCCTCAAATCTACATTGCGTCCGTTTACTCAGTTAGGAGTCAGTGAGCGGTGTTTGGATTCTGTCTGTCTGAGATCATTTCACTGCTCTGAGATCTGAGTCTGGAGCTCTGGATGCAGCTGGACGGAGGCTGCCTTGTTTTTGAATGAGAGAAGAATTAGCCCAGGGCAGCGGTGTCAGACACTGTGATAGACATTTAGACAGGGAGTGGAGAGGACTCCGTGTGTGTGTGTGTGTGTGTAGAATCATTACCATGCTGCAAGTGAAAGATAAGGAAATCTGTCAGATTTCCAACAGAAGATGCTGCTGGCATTTCCCACTAGTTGTAAAAGTAAAGGGGAAGGTAAGTTATTATACTTACATGCATCAGCTTATTTCTAGTATAGTATAGCTGTGTCACAATTTAGCCATGAGCAGCAGAAACCGCACTGTGTGATGTGACACAGTAGAGACAGTGGTGCACTGCTGCCTGGACAAACGGTCATACTCTTAATTTATGCCCCCAGTTTTTTTTTTTTAAGTGGCCCGTCCAGCAAGTATCCTTTTTAAATAGTGAGTCAGTGTGTTATAAAAAATGTTTCCTAAAACTACTCTTGCATATTTAGTTTATCCAAAAATAGGGCTGTGCTGAAATATTGATACGGCAATATTTTGCAGTATTTATTAATATTTATTCATTTTAATATCTGTATCATATCGTGAAGCCCTTGCCAAAACGCAGCCCTAATGTTCACTGACACAAAAAAACCACTTATGAACTTCACCGTCATGTTGTCAATTTCAGTGTGTCCAGGTAAAGTGCAAGAGTACACTTAAAATTCATTTATCATTTAAAATGTAACATTATGAAATTAAAATTTGAAATCAAATATTTAAGAAATGATTTTGATAATTGGGCTGTCGTTAGCTGAGTAGCTGGCTAACAACACTGACGTAGCACTGCAAGGTCGTTTGTAATTCTGAAAGCAAAGTTCCGTTAGAGTCGTTTGCTTCGTCTTGCCTCTTAATTTCATGAATTAGTCTCCAAAGATTAAACTTTGTTGCGTTATGATTTGAGGTAAACCAACAGGGTCGGTGGGCTTTTTTCCCCCCAGGGTGGCGAAGGCATGACCTGCTCTACTCTGCTTCTGATTGGCTTACTGTGATATTCACGCCCTAACTAACCAGTCATCACTCCTCATGTCTAAACCTAACAGAGACAATAAGCACAAGAAAAAAATTGAGAAAAGAAATGGGCTTATGTCGCACTACTGAATGATGCGCACCAGAGGGGATTTGGAAGTGAATATACTTAGTGCAGACTGAAAAATAAGTGGGTATATTCCATATACCAGCGTATAACCTGCACTACACCGCTGAGTATAGAGCCTGTATTTCTTCTATGAATGTCCAAATGGCTACTGTGTGTTTCACTCTGTGGCTGAAAAAAAAAAAAAAAATCGTTCCCTTCCTCCACTTCCATTCCTATTATACTTTCATAAGCCTTTCAGCCAACAAAAAAGCTATAATTTCAGTCAAGCAGAAACCTGTTTGATGGAACATGATGTTGTTTTTCATCAGAAATATTGTGCGGCAAACATTCCATGCCAATGAGATATCTAACCTCCGCAAATTGCCTCTGGCTCGAAAGCTTCCCAGATGGTCCTAGCAGCACTACACGTGTAGGAAGTGGGAGAAGTCTGTAAAGAGGAAATTAGTGTTCATTCATCCCTTTAAATGGAGAAATGTGGAGGGTCTGGGGTCAGTCCAGCGCTGGAAGCTGGGTGTGACCACCCCACTAATAAAGGTCCCTGTGTGACCGAAGGCAGCGACAGCCGTAAAATGCTCGTCTTTATGAAACAGCAAAGAAAAACCATCTAATGAAAAGAAGCCTTGGTTCTTACGTCCTTGCTGGAACCACTTCTGAAGACATAAGTGATCATTATTGTTTTAATATACATATGTGTGTCTGTATGTATTTAATAGCCTGACTGATAAATCATCCTTTCCAATATTATCAGAATATAGTGGATATATCAGTACATGTCATACGTGCCGAATGATAATAAGTGTCTCAAATTCAAAAATATCACAGATATGTGGGAGGTCATTCTTTATCAGTGACACCCCTTACATGCACATAGTTTGTCTAAAGCAATTTTCACGTATGAATGTTAATGTCCACAGAATCAGGTGTGGAAACTGTGACGTTCAGCAGTTATGTTCTTACGAACTGCAAATACTTTGTTGGGTTGTGGAGGTGTGGTGTCTGGGCTGAGCGTGCAGAGGACCTGATGTGTGCGTTATTTACAGCACATCAGCGATGGCGGTTGAGGCCGTTAACTTAAAGCCGGGGTAAGCAACATCTGGAAGTCAAGCTAGCTGTAGCCTGAGACTCTCTAGGAAGCAACTCTGCTGCACCCTCCCCTCCATGTTTTCGTTCCGGCTTGCGTTTTATTTCGTTCGTTGTCGCTCCCTCTTTTAAAGCCAGTCTGCATCAAAGATGCACAATGAGACAAAACGGTTGGTGAATCTGTCACATCTGACTGATGCCACACCTGCCAAACCTCAATTAAACCCTAACCTTTAACCCCTAAGCCACCAGAGCACTTCATTATGAAGTTTTCTTCATCTCAAATACAGATTCTTGGTTTAAGGGTGGGTGATACAAATCTCAAAAAATCTCACGATAATCTCAACAATATAACAAGAGAAAAAAAACTATTTTTTTGGTTTAAAACTTAAGAGCTTGCAGGATTTTTGCCTTTCGTTGTACTCAACTGGGTGCTTCTGCCTGAGATGGTAGATCAATTATTAATATTACTTATCATAATTAACGCAATTTGTTGCACGTTATACGTCGAATCTTTTGTAACCATTTCACTTCCACACTGCTGTAGTGGCTCCATTTTTTGGAACAAGGTGCTTCACCGTGGAACCAGTAGCAATGATGCATTTGCTGTCGGTCGTGCTTTTTGCTTCTGTGCAGTATGGCATCATTACTTCAACAAGTCTGCCTCACAATGCAGTATAGATGATTGTATAATATGTTTTTCCTTTCTCATTTTTCCTCTTTTCCTTTCCCTCTTTCTGTCCCCTGTTTGTCTTCTCTCTACAATTCGTAGTTCTTCTATCAACATGCTCTTTTGAGCCTCTGTAACAAAACTAATTCACAGTCTGTTCTGTTTTGTTTTTTTTGTCAGGTTGTCTGGTCATTCAATTGCTCCTGTGTCAGTTTATTTTATTTTATTTTATTTCTAAACTCGCTCAGTGAATATATAAAAACTAAAACAAATGAACATAAAAATGCTGTGTAATCTCTGACTATGATTGTGACTGAATGTGTACAGTGAGATCTGGAGAAGGTGATTACTAATCACTTTTAAGAGAGATAAATATTGATCTGTTTTAAATACGGCTCCTCACCGGTTTTGCTGACATCAAATATCTTCATAAGTTGTTTTAAGATCATTTTAGCTCGATGACTGATTTTCATTTTCTGAGCTCGACTGAAACAGTTTTCTCTTTCCCATAGGATGACGCCTCTCGGTCAAACCCGCTCAGTTTCCTCCCCGTTTCCTCACCCCGTCTCCAGAGTTCAAGTGCTGCATCAGCAGACCGAGCACTCCTGAGGACCGTTCTGCTGCCTGGCCGACACCCCGGGGAGGTGATGCGACGGTTCGTCTACTGCAAGGTGGTGTTGACCACATCTTTAGTGTGGGTGCTGGTGGACGTGTTCTTGCTGCTCTACTTCAGCGAGTGTAACAAATGTGACGACAGGAAAGACCGCTCGCTGCTCCCTGCCCTCCGAGGTGAGTCTGCACTGCTGCTGCGACACCTTTCATTCACAGGAGAGACATGACGGGGCTGAAAGTTTTCCGAGCTTTATTCTCTCTGCCTTTCTGACTCCTTCTTTAGGTTTCCAAATGTTCAGGATTTCCTATTGAAATATTCATTTGCTCCGTAAAAAGAGACTATTAAGGAGACAAAGGGGTTAACAATGAGTGTATTTGAAGACTTCTCAGAGGAAGTAAAAATGTTAATTTTAGTGTTTAAGGGCTTCAGCAGATGTTTAAGGGGAATCAGTAGAGTGAGAATTTTAAGTCCAGGTCCTTTTGTGATGTTTTGAAAGGAGTTGGTTCTAAACTGTGTCCAGAAATGTAGCTTTTCTAAGCTAGTAATATTGTTTCAGATTAATTTCCAAAATAAATTGAAATAGTACACATTCATGTGTTTGCTCTGTATGTGTTCATATGTAGGATTTGCCTGTTTTTGGCAGTGATTGTAGAATCCACATTACATATCTGAGCATATTCTACATAAACTACATTTTGCACATCATCTGCTACATTGAACCTATGCTGTAACATTGATTTCTCTCAGTAGTCACAGTGAACGTCATGTCTATTGAATTTTAATGAGGTGACATTTCAGATTTTATAATCAGTGAAGAAACTTATTGAGAAGCAAAATCTGGTTTTCTAAGAAGTTGTCTGGAATATCGATTTTAAATCAATTAACATTCAAACAAAATTAAAAAAGAGACACATAACTGTCACAAGTATCATCAGCACAAAATACTGAGAAAAAATAGACAAAGTACCCAGATATCAAACTATTGAGCTGCCTATTAACTAGAGCTGTGCAAAAAAAATTGACACGGTAATAATTTATTTTTGTGATATATGTGTGGATTCCCAGTTCCAAAAAGTGATATTTTGAAAAAAGGGAAAAAAAAAAGAAAAAAAAATCAGATCTACTATTAACTAAAAAGATGGTTAATGCAGTCAAAAACATTTAAAGTAAACAAGGGAATAGGTCTTGAAGTCATGGAAAGAAGTAGTCGATATTTTGTGAGAGAGGGAAATGTAGTAATATTGTGTAATACTCTAGTGATTTTTCGGTACTTCTCATGATAAAAAGGTTATTTTGACAAAAATAAATGCATACATAAAGTTCCTTGTGATGGGCGATCTGTCTTGTGTGTTTTAAATCAAGTTTCTACGAATACATTTTAATATTGTGCTGAATTGCACAAAGCCCAGAGCACACAGGCCCCGGCTCTCGAAGAAAGTGCAGCAGACATGCTTTAGCTGTGAGCAGTCTTGATTCCTTTCATCAAATGACCACAACCCAATTAAAAGAAATACAGCTCGACCACTCCACTTTCTGTTATGATCGGTCAAGCGAGCATGTGAACATAAGCCGTGGACTTTAAACGTCCCATCGTTTCACCAGGCCGCTCAACACAATCTTCATCATCTGTCACAAATCCTATTAACACGATGAAGTTCACTGAAACCTTTGCCTGAAAGGTCAGAAAAACATGTTAAAAAATCTGCAAAAATATGAAATTTTTAATAGTTGAAAGTATTTAACAATGTTTAATACTTGTGATTATTTGTCTATAAAAATGCAAAAGCACAAACATGAGGTTGTGATGTGGTTTGCCTCCACCCACCTAAAATGAGTGGACTGATACAGTTATATTTAATTAAATTTGCACTGGAAATTGTAAACTGTCTTTGCATCTGAATGTTTCCGATATAAACTTTAACCACAGAACCTCTTTAGCAGAGTCCATTTCCTCACATGCTTCACAGTAAGCAGGTTTCTAAGAGGCTTGCTAAGCTGCTTTTAAGGTTAGAAGGAGGTAGAGCTGCCAGCCACTGAAACTGATTACCATACAAAAAGTGTACTGTTACATTAGAACTACTTTGCTTGTGAGACTGCTTAAACTTGACTATATACTACATTTATGAACTGTGTGCTGAGAATTCTCTCAGACGCTGGTTTTCAGCAGCGCGGCAGGTGTTTCTAGGTTTATCTCATCATGTTTAATCCTGTTTATTCAGGCTGAAACTGAAAAGCCATTCCTAACCCTCACATGCTCACTTTTGCATTCGAGTCAATTTGATTATTCAGCCTCTCTGTGGTCACACTAATTTGTAATTAATGTGAAGTCTCAAGGTCACTGTATGGTACAAAAGATAAATCAATTTTCAGTCTGTTGGAGGTCAGTGTTAGTTCAAACTGCTCTATTCAATTTTTGGTACTCAGGTAAAAAACATAAAACATTATGACAAATGGGCAGATACTACATTTAATGCATTTGGCTAAGCTGCTCACGGTTTATAGAGTTGAGTATGTAACAAACATTAATTTTAAGTCAGTTGTCTGGTTCCCTGATGAATGCACACGCTTTTTTAGCTCTCTTTTGGTCTCCACCAACTCCGTAGAGGAAAATCTGACTGTCTTCTTAAATGTTTTGACTTTGTTGAACAGTAACTTATTCAGTAGCTTTGAATGTCTGCCTCACTGAGAGTAACAGATCTTCCAGTCTCCTAAGATCCTTGAATGCATCAATTCTGGTTATTCCAAAGTCTAGATTAATACACACAGGCTGTCCTTTTAAATTCCTCTTAAAAACCTCCTTTGAAAATAGTACTTTTCAGTGATTTGTTCTTTTTTTGTTTAAGCTTTAAAGGCTTTTTAGTTTTTTTGTCCTCTTCTGGACTAATTGGACTTTGTTTTGTTTTTAAAGCAAATTGTGACAAAGCTTTGAAAGGTCCTATATAATTAAAGTTTATTATTATTATCGTCATTACTTCCAAATTGCACAGTACATTCATATGTCGAAGACAATTTTCCAACACGGAGGACAATAAAGTTCAAGTCAATTCAATTCAGTTTCATCAAATTTTGTTTATATTAAGATTTTTCACCACTAACAGTAATCTGACTTGCACCAATTTAGTTTTAACATTAGAAGTCAGTGTTCGCACACCGGTCATTACAAGTTTGTTAATGACCTTTTAAAGAATGTCTGCCTAAAACTCCTGACCAGGAATTTCGGAATTAAGGTTCTATTTACTTTAATGTTCTTAGTCAGACCATAATAACTTTTATAGCCAAACTTGTTGTCCATTGTGGTCTTTTAAGACTTTATGTTTGCTTTATAAACTACTGTAAAGTTATCTGGATTGTTGCAGACTGATAATGTGTAAAGGAAAGGATGTTGCATGTAACTAAAGCTTCTAGTCTAGAGCACAAAAATGTGCAAACCTCTGTTGTTAAATTATTTACAACTGCACTTCCATTACGTTGGTGGATTTTGCAGAGACAGATTATCTAAGGTAGTTCTCGGGGGTCAAGCCTCAAAAACCCTGGATCCTTCACTTCCTCTTACTTTATAAAGTGATTTCTATTAAAACCGATGTATGGTACGTTTCTAACGTCATGCAGTTTGTAGCTCATTTTATTTTTTTCAATTACAATCTGAGATAACTCTTGCGTCATTATTAATATTTTCTATTCAGAGTGATACAAGTGGAGTGTCCCTTTTAGTTTGAGATAATTTTACCTCTGAACTTGCTGGTTTGGTTGTTCTTGGAGTTGACACGTGACTGAATTTAGCAGCAATTTTTCTAGTTGGTCTTTTTGTGGAAGTATTTGTTTTTGCTTCGTTCAAGAGGGCATGTTTTAATTTGGCCAAACCGAGCTTTTTTTTTTACACTGGACTGAGATTTGTTGGGATCTACCCTGAGGCAGGTAAACATATGCAGTAACTTTTCATGCAAGCTGGAAAAATCCTTTTGGCTATGCAAGAAAAAACTGTTACAAAACTCCTAAACAGTAATGTGTGTTCATAGCTCTTCCTCTGTCACCTTTAATCCCAAAAGAAAAACAATACAACATAGTTGCTTCCTGTCGGCTCCTTGAAGAGGCTGACCATTACAAAGCACAGCTGTGTGCAGCTATTCTTAAAAATGAAATG
This sequence comes from Naso minor, assembly GCA_029874875.1. Classification (NCBI taxonomy): domain Eukaryota; kingdom Metazoa; phylum Chordata; class Actinopteri; order Acanthuriformes; family Acanthuridae; genus Naso; species Naso minor. The sequence continues at coordinate 14,159,459 of JAQFJB010000005.1, read as the reverse complement.
TAATCCTGAAACAGTGTTGCTTTCACATGTGATTGTGATGCATTTCTGCTACAAATCACTCCAACAATGTTTAGAGTTGCATATTTCTAACAGTGTGTTTAATGACCCTTCATCAGACATGCATCTTTTGACATAAGCTGCTCCTCAGGGAGTT
>JAQFJB010000005.1:14046719-14058502 GCA_029874875.1 Naso minor | reverse complement strand
TTACTACAATACTGTCACATATCGACACCCTCATAACAAAAGTGCCCAAGTCATTTTTTCCCATTTTGAGATTTTATGCCTAACTCTAATTGATATAAAAATGCAACAGTTTTTTGTGTTTTTCTCAAAAGGACAAAAAATGACTTTTGTTATGAGGGTGATGATATGAGGCTACAACAAATTATACTCCTAAATAAAACCTAATTTTAATGCTGATTTTCAGCAGATATTCAAAATTATTATGTAGAAGAGTTGCTGATTATGAGAATAAAAATCAGGATGTAATTGTGGTGAAGACAAGTGGTCAATGTTACTGTTTGATTCAGGTTGTTAAAGCATTTAAAATACCAACACGGCAAATTAAAATTGTCTCCAAGCAAGTGATATATGTACATTAACTCAGATGTGAGGCCAAAAATTTACAACTTCACAAAATTTGTTTGTAAATTTTTTGAATTCTAAAAATTTACATAACAAGATTTCCCTTTCAAATATTTTCCCCCATTTTAATTATCTTAGCTCCCACTGTCTTCTATTTCCATCATGGCATGAATAAGTGTTACGGATTTGAAAACAAGATGCCATTACATTTTTTTTGAAATCTGCCTTTAAGAACTGTTTATATCTAGCAAGTGTGCCAGTGAGATGTCCAGTGGCTTTGTCATAACTGTAAAAATGTAAGACAGTGAAAGAGCCAGCCTACCGTTGAAACTCCCGTTTGCAGTTGCAGATATAGGCAGCCACATATTCAACCGGTGCATCCTTTTTCCAGCTAGAATGGATATTGTTTTTCCCATCCACATCATATGAGGATTGCAATCACTTTTTCTACAACTTTCCTTTTTTTGTTTCGTTTGTTTTATTCTTTCTGTACTTCTAGATAATCAAAGTCATGTTGCTCCAGATTTTTCAGTATCACTTTTAGGAGGAATGCTGAGATGCTCCTGCTATTGTCCAAAAGATGAATAATCAGAAACTTTTCTAGCAGCTGCACTGTAACTGAGTTGCAAGTGATTTTTAAAAGCCTTCAGCTTCTGCATTTAATTTGTTTTGAAAAGCCTTGCAGTCGTCTTTTTTAGGTTTTCTTACAGTCACTCAGCAAAGTATGGCAGCTGCACTTTGATCACTTTGATTTACCCGGGGAGCAACACCATTTAGACCTTTAGAAAGGTGATAAGCAATCACAGTTACTCTAGATTTCAGATTTATTTTCACCAAATGGATTAAGACACCCACTATTCCTGTTACAAAGAATGTTGTCATATCAAAATCATTTCCATCACAAAGAGGCACTTGGCAAGAGCTCCCATTATCTCCACTACTGTTCACACTTTTTATTGAACCTTTGGCAACTTCCATTAGTTTATGAATTAGATATCAGAGACATCCAGTCAAAGTCACAACAGCATAAAACCAGTGATGCAGAGGACATTTAGCTTCACTTAACAAACCCCTCTTCCTCATTTCCATCAGTCAAACATTTGACGAGTAATTGTGGCTGAGTATCTGGCTTAGGTTTTTCATGACTACCAATTTTTAGTAATTGCCAAGTTTTGTTTTAAAATAGTGGTTGACTAATCGTTACGTACGTGTTCTGTGTTGCAGAGGTTTAAACTGATAGGCTGTACACGCTACGACACGAGTAAGAAATTATTATTATTATTGTTGTTGTTGTGGTTGTGCTCCAGTCATAATGTATTCTATGTCACTGCTTGCTTGTCATGTTATTTCACCTGTAAAGAAAAACATTCACGTTGATGTTTTGGTCACCCTATGGTTATTCACTGTCCTCAAGGCCTAACTTATTCTTTCCCCACTCCTCTTTTGACTCTTCAGCTGCTAAAGTCCATCATATAATCATCAGCTTGTCGTGAATTTTGTCTGCTGTAAGGTGTTTACAGTAGGTTTACAGATAGATAGATCGATAGATAGATAGATAGGTGGATCCATCTGTAATATCCACCCATCCATTTATTTGCTGCTTGGTGTTAGACAGGAAGTGTATGGTGGGTTTTTTAGAGCTTGTCTGCAGAAAACAGCTGCCAGCTGTGACTGACTGAGCTAAAAGATGCTAAAATTCATCTCTTTATTATGCCAGTGGGTACTGCAGGGTCAAGAGGCCTAATAATTTTTTGTTGAGTGGCCCTTAAAATTGGGCTCCATCCCGAGATCTCAGCAACAGTCTGAAATTTTCTACATCTCATGGCTGTTTGCTTAGTCTGTACCAAAACTGGAGAGTAAAAATGGCAACTTGTTCTTTCATGGTGCATTATGTGCTGGGCTGTTTTTTTGGTAGGGGGAATATGGGAAACTGAGGGAAAATGGATTGCACGTTTTTCCCCTCTGTTACCTCCCAATTCAATATAACATTAATGTGCAGCTGTGATTGTGTCACAATTGCAAATTGCTGCCATCCTAAATATCTGTTGATGTGAAGTTTTGCAGTCTTTGAAGGTTTTAGAATTTCTGAGGTAACATTCTGAGCCCCAGGTAACAAAGAACCACCACATCTGCAGCTAATCATATCCTAATAATATCAAATTCACCTTTAATGTGCTGCAACTGTAAAATATTACCAACTACGGACACAGCAAAGACTCCCGAAGTATAGCAGGAATATATTTTTTTTAAGTTTCTGTAGCCTCTCTCTGTTTAATATCTTCAGGTGATGAGCTATTTCTGTTGGTACTGTCTAAGTATGATGTATCACCAGTCAGCATGCTGCTGCTGAGGAGCAAGAAGGCCTTCACTGGAATTGTTTAAACTCAGAATGGAGTTAATTTCCCCTCAAATAGCTTCAAAGTTAAGTAAACAACCTAATTTGCCGCACTGTCATGCTCATATTTTTGGATCTGTGGATTCTAATGCTTCATTTGGGTCTTGGCATGACTATGCTGTGAGAGAGATACAAACCTGAGGCACCATTTTGCCATGGCGGAGTTGAAAATGTTGAAATGCCTTCAGTCCTATGTTATCTACATATTGCTCTTAGCTGACATGACATATTTGATATAATTAAAACCCCCAAGATCACTTTCAAGCAGTGTGCAGAAGTAAAAAACGAATGGCTGTACAATCTCTCAAAGTTATGGTATAATCATTGGATAATATAGAAATAATGTGTTTGTGTCAATGTTAAATACATGTATCTTGATTTTAATTCTACTAATTCTTTCACACAGTAGTGATACTGTGCTTAGATGTAGAAAAAAAGTTTCCCTGTGCTGGTTTTGTAAATAAACACTGTTGCCTGCAGCACACAGTAACATTATCTGCACTGAATCTGGCACACCTTTTCCTCAACAGCATATTTCAGGTCTTCAGGCCTTTGCACACCGGCTGCGTTACGAATAAACCACACAAATTGTTCAGGTGCAAAATGGTCAAAACTCTTCACACTGGCAGTGACTCAAGTTTGTGACAGAAACACAAGAATACGGATTTGCAAAAGAGTTTTAAGAGCTCAATCCAAAAAGGGAAAGTGGACTCACATGTTACAAATACATATACAAACATAGCCGAACTTATCAACCATCACACATAAAATATTGGGTTAAAAAAATGACAGCATCATGTCACAGGGATTTACAGCGAAAGGGTGTTAAGCCATATGCTTAGATAGATGAAAAGTTAACAAAGCTTCCTATACATTAGCATACGTTAGCCAATGTTACCTCATCTAAAAGTGAACTACATAAGCTAACGTTACCCAGCATTTGCTTAGTTGTGTTGTTAGGGTTATCTTTATAATGTGTATGTTGTTTGTCAAAGAACGCTTGGTGCTGAGAGACAGACAATGAGCTTGTCAGCCATTGTTGTTTGTGTTGCTGTTGTGGGAGAAGGACGTGACTTCCGCTTTGCACAGCTATCGTAATTGGTTGATACGGGTTTTTTTAGCAGTGCAAAAGTTCGGAAAAATCAACATCAATTCGAAGGGTCGCGTGATATTGGCATTCTGTGAGGAAATACTCATGCCAATCAACAGTCTGAAAAAATTTTTTTTTGTGCGATTAACGCATCTGGTGCGTAAAGGCTTTATGCCAGAAGAATAAAAAACAACCTCATGCTGTTTAAAAATCAGCAAAAAAAAAACAAAACGCCCTCTTTATTCTTGTTTTTTACACTGTAGGATTGAGATGCAAGTGCTGCTAAAGAAATGTTGATGTTTACTGTACTTTTATATATGTGAGAAACTGTGTTTTTAGGGAACTCTACCTGGTGTAATCGTCTGCCACAACTAAAGAAACCAGATTTCTCATTTCAATGGAACGTTGCTGTAAAAACAACTTTGATGTAATGACTTAAAACACAGTTGTTTACTTTTCATGTAGAGCTTCTTGGCAAAATGTCCACATATCCAACACATTTCAGCATTGCCACCATGGGTTCATACTCACTAACAGGACAAAATGTTAACCTCAATGTTAAATGCAGGACAAGATTTTTTTTCTAGCCTGTTTACTGTTTACCTAACTTTAGGCTATCATTTGCAGAGACCACTGTGACCTTACATTAGTCACAAAGTCATTTCTGCAGGATTCTAAAAGAAACACTGCATTTTAAGCTTAAAGCTGCCCACTAGATTTACCAACATTGCATTAAAAACAAGAGCTAAAACACTGTTTTCTGAGAAATCTTAATCTGTGTCCATTGAGCCATTTCAACCCGGAAACGGTTGTTGCCGCTGCTTCGGGAAACAAACCGCTGATCCTGGCTAATAAGCTGTTGTTTAACTTCATGTTTTAGTGTCGGTATATGAGAGAATACCACTAAACATTCAGTGATCGTCTTGTCTTTTGAAATGAGCGTTTTCGACGGCTTGTCAAAACACTTGATACGCTCCTTCACCTCCGTTGTTTTCAGCTAGCGGTGATGTCAGCAAGGAACTCCAGCTTTCTTAGCAGCACCGTTTGTCATAACAATTCTGTAGAACATCATATATGGTCTTTAATTATCCTTATTATAAGAAAAAACAAAAAATCTCTTGCATATTTCATTTTCCATTTAAGCTCGAGTGTATTGAAACTGCACAAAAAATTTCGCGTTAGTGGCCCCTGGCTAAGCACAGTGTAAATGCAAAATAATGTCCGTTTAAACACTTGCAGTGCAGCTGCCCTGTGCTGCTTGGGATGCAGTGCAGATTTTGTCCACTAGATGTCAGCAATCACACAGATTTGAGAATGAACTGACCAGCTTGAAGCTTTCAGTGGAATCATACTTTTTAACTTTAGTTAAACCAAATGTGATCAAACTAAAGAAAACTAGGACATATTATTGATTAAATAAAACTTTCCTGGTGTTCCTGTGATTATAGGTAACAATAAAATATGTAAATACGATTTTCATCACTGACACTTAAGCAGTGCATTAAAAACTGATCACACTGAGAGTACCACAAACTAAGATGAACAGTCTGTTGCTATCAAAAAGCTGCTATGATCCAAATGCTATATACCATACAAAGTGACTGTTGTTTGTCAGTGGAAATTGCTGTCTCCTTTATTTGGTCCCTAGCAGCCACCAAAAGAGGGAGACATTACATTAAAAATAAAGAAAGACATGAGCTCCATACATGAAATCTCCACTTTCTGTATGTTTCTCATGCAGTTTTTCACTTCTAATCACTTGACGCTTGGTGTAACATTAAGTTTACAGACACAATCAGTCAGTAGATTATCACACATGCCCACATGTTTATTTTTTTTTTAAATTTGCTGACTGAACTTGACTGTAGCCCTTAAAGAAGTCTAGAATTTTGCCTTTGTTTTGTGTTCTTGGCGATCTTTTTGCAAATGCAACGCCTCCTAACTTGGTGTGAAGTTCATGTATATGACGCTGACACAAAGAGTCATGTGTGACTGTAGTCAGAAGATGGCAATGGTGTCAGGTTATTGCTTGGCTGTCAGTGTTGGTGGGCTGGACAGGCTGCGGCTCCGCGGTGAGCAGGGCTCCTTTCTGCCTGCTGGAGATCTTGTACTGGCTGTTTGAGTCAGCCTTAAGCCGCTCTCCCCACGCAGGGCTCCCTTCACCAGCGTTCACCTAAATCTGTCACACAGATTTGACACTGCGTCACTTGGAGTGCACTCTGAAATGACATGTATATAATGTGGAATATTGTGCACATTTACAGCCTGGACTTCCCTTAGAGCGTTACCCGTTTTCTTGTTTTTTATGATTATTTTTTTATTGAAGGAAAAATAAGGCGTTAGTTAAACTGATGATTTAATTATACAAATTATTTTTTTATGCTTAGGTCCAACAGTAAAATGCATTTTACAGTTTTTGAGTGGTTAAACATTTTTTTTAATGATCAGAAATTGATTTTAATTCTTATTTTGAAACATTCAAATGATAAAAACAACTTCTTTTTTATTAGAGAGGAGAGTGGTGTAAGAGGTTAATTGTTTCATCAGATTCAAAGACCAGTTTACAGTGTTACCATATGGGGACTGTTACCAGCTGAATGGTGTCTTTACATTTCTGTGGACAGTCGAAATTTTACCGTCAAACATTCAGCAGCACATTTAGGCCATAAACCTAACAACCCAAATCAGCTCAGATTAGGCTCAGAGCTATTTATGCGTGAGAAATGACCCTAAATACTGTCTCGTATCTTTTTCCCTGTGAGAAAACAATTTACACCGATCCTGATTTTAGAACAAATTAATTTCAGCCTCCTATTTCAGATTAGTTCTGTGTGCAAAGGTAAAATATTAAACTTAAATGTTAAAGGAAAAAAATAATTATGATTAAAATACATTAATATTGAGCATGTTAACGTGTTAAATCTTGTTAATGTTTAATACTTATTTACAGAACACTTGTGTAGATATTTTCTCTTATTGTTGAAGTAGATATTTTCACAGTTAACATTAATCATATACTTTGTTTTCACATCTGGAAACATCGTTTACTCAGCAACATGTATTTACACACTAATCCCCATTGGCAGCAAAGTGTTTTTAAGATATTTGCTGTAATAATGTTTTTGGTTTTTTCTTTTAAGCTCTGTCCTTATTCAGCCTCATGTATCCAGTCATACAGACCAATTGAATTCAAACTTTATTGTCATATGTACTAGAGACAGCGTCACAAAGTACAATGAAGTTCTTATTCTGCAAGACCTCCAGCAACAATAGCAATAATAACAATGGCAGGATTAAAAACTTACAGTTAAATGAATAAGAAGATGTATGTGGTGCAAGTGCAAATAAATAAGTTTAGTACAAGTTCTCCAGTTCTCACGTATGTTGGTGTTTTTTAAACATCATGACTAAAAATCATGTCATATCTCAGTATTTTTGGGCTTAATATTGATACACAATAAATATCCTAGTAGTTTACAAAGTGGCTTAAATATTTAGCTGTAAGTTAAAGCTACATCGAGCTTTTACATTAGAGCGACATGGAAAAAATGAAATATCTGTATTTTTGACAAAATATCTTGATATTAATATTGTGACAATTTTGCCAGGACGACTGCTGGTGCATTCACAGAATACTACCACAATGACAATTTTTAAAAAATCAATAATTACTAGCAATGTGGATGCAATGACCAAGTGAGTAAAGACAAATATGAGAACAGTCTGGTAAGTTCCGAAAATAACATCACTTTACTATAATGCAGCCTTTGGAAACAGGAGATACAACTCTGAAGCCACATCACCATACAAGAAAAATCCGAAATCTCAGAAAATTTCTGGTCGAACACCACAATGTTGTTACAATATATTGTCCAGCCCTAGTATCCATCTATCTGCCTGTGTCTGCCCTGGTGTGTTTCCTCGATAAGAAGCTCCTGTCTGGACAAAGTTCTGCATTAGGAACAGAGACCAGCAAGAGGACTGAGTTCCCATCACCCTGGTTTCACTTCTCCCCCATACGGCTTTCGCTCTGTCGCTTTCTTCTGCAGTATTTACTGGATAGAGTGCTTACAACTGGCCTTGGTGGCCAGTAAGAAGGATTTTCTCTCCCCAGCTGGTGTGGCTTGCCTGTTGGTGCTGCAGACAGTGGCTTGAAACTGGGTTGTGGTTTAGTGTTCTCACTGCGTAGACCCTCTAGTTTTAAGAAATGCAGTTTGTAACCGAGTGTTTTGTGAAATAATGATGCACTTGTAGATAAGGATAAGTGAGCTGCAAACAGTTTTTGTGTCTGTTTTGTTATTAAAAACTGTGATGTTTGTGTCTCCAGCAGCCGGCTCAGGAGGTTTATTATGATTCGCTTATCCAGTAGTTAATGAGAAGTCATGGACGTCTGCTCCTTTGGGAATCTCCACCCCTTTGAGGAGAATAGAGGTTAAAAATCTGCTAAACGAGTTAGCAGCAACCAGGATCCTTCTCCTCCACAGGTAATGAGTTTGATTAATTTTTGACCTTTGGAAACTTTTCACTCCTTTTTAAGCCCCTTTTATATTTTCCCACCCTGGAATAATAAGGAGCTGTGTTCTACGGGGTTTTACCTAAAAGGAGAACATTGTTTGCACGTGAGTTACAAAGGAACACAGAGGTCATAGTGGAAAAAAGGCAATTATTATGTTGTCAGGAGCATTTTTTCCTATATTTTTAATTCAAAGGAAATTCACCAGACGTTTCTGTGCTGGATGAAATACTAAAAACATTGTCAAAGTACATGAATAGAGTTTTAGATACTTTCTCAATTTAAAGGAAGAATAAAAAACTTTTTGGCCTATAAATAATAATGCAGGGGATGCTTATTTTCTCACACAGGTGTTTAGAAATCCTCTCTCTGATAAATCATGATTTGTAAACTTACCCATAGACAGCAGTGACAGGTTTCCTCTGATAATGTAGAAAAATGGGGAAAGAGAGGGTCGGGCTTAAGTAGAGCTGTGATTTAGAGCAGAGAGATGCAGCATCTCTCCTTTCCGGTGGAGGCCCTCCTGGGTTTGATTTAATTCTCTCCTTGCACTATTAAAAAGGCCTTCTACTCTCTTCACTGTATGCACCTTGCTGTCATAACTGGCACAAAATCATTTATCAATGCCGTTAGCAGGCAGTGCGACTAAGGCCTTTCGCAGTGTATATTTTTCCATTATTGATTGTGTTCGTAATGCATGAAGAAGTACAAAGATGGGTCTCCTCTTGTGTTGCAATGACCATATTAGGCCAGTAGATGAAGGAACTTTTTCTGCTTCATCTACAAATCCATACAGCAATCATCATTCCTGCTGGGAGGAAAACTTTGTACTTAAAAATGATTTTTCATTTCACTCTTGTCTTACTGGCCGCTGAACTCAACAATGATCCTGCGCCGGACGTATGACGAGTAGTTATTGGGTGCAATAAACTGAAAGGCAGTGAATGTCAGTGTCCCTCTTTGTTGTTTAATTTATTTTCTTTTCAAAGTGAAGGGAGGTGTCCTTGCTGTGAGTGTTAGTCATTGATGTGGCTATAGTTAGTCTGTCCCCTGCTGTGACTGTCTGTAGGAGATGCTGCTTCCTCTCTCCGGCTCACTCGTGGCTTCCTTTGCCCGGGACGATTGCCTCGCTCGGTCTGTTTGGCTGCATTTTGTATGGGGGTGGGTGCACTTGATCAAGAACAAAAGATATAAGTGTGAAGTACAGCGGAGGCACAGTTCCAAGACTCACACTGCTGTGGGGTCAAACAAAGTCCCGGAACCTTCTCAACAAAGCGGGTACTTTTTGAGAGTAGTTGGGGGACAGCTGAGGTCAGTGTGCCTGCATCTTTTTTCAAGTGTTAAATTAAGTAAGTGTGTACCATAGTATGTTGCATAGCAACTGTTTAGTCTAGAATAAAGAGTCGTTGTGATATAACAATTAAAAACATAATAAAGTTGTTGGTGATATGATATTTTAGATGGGTAAAGAAAAGGTGAACAGATATATTGGTAAAATTTATATGTAGACGAAGAATTTGTCAAAAATAATACACAAACAGTTTAACAGATAAATTATCGTTTTTCCCCCAAAATATTGCTATGATTGGGTCCAAAACTTAATTTGTTAACCTTTGTCTAAGATGGCCAAACGCCCTCCTGAGCCCATAGTATAATAACAGTGGTACCTTGTGGTATCTTTCTGTCTTCAGCGATCAAAAATCTCTGTGGTGATGGTTTGAAGTTGCCAATTGCAGTGGTTCCCAAAGTAGGGGTCTGGACCCCCCAGGGGGTCGCATGACACATAGAAGGGGGGTGCGAGATGCCTTCCAAAAAAACAAATTTTTAAAATAATTTAAAATTGCATATTTACCCATTATTGTATATATTCTTTCTTAAATGACTTTATAATAATGTTATGGCTGTTAGGCTGTTGTTTTTTGTGTCGTATCAAGATATGCACAACATTATAATGCCACTTCTAGGCTCGATGGGGGCCCCTGATCTCTGTTAGTGTTATTTTAGGGGTCTTGGGTCTTGAGAAGTTTGGGAACCCCCAATCTATTGGACCTTTAAATGCTCCCAGTGTAAATGCAATGGTACTTGGGTAAGTTGGTGTCCGAAGGCTGAGTGTTTCTTGCACACTCAACTTACAAATGCACCGACTTTATGAATTTGGCTGTATATTATGTGCTATAAATGTTGAAATCTTTCTGATGGTTAAGTGCTGGAATTCCCATAGCTTATCTGAAAAGGAGGGGCAAAAGAAAAATATTTTTGGCGTAAATTAATAGGCGGTGTAACTGTAATTGCTGAGTGTTGTTCTTATCCATTGAACAGCCTTCATTTGTTATAATTAAGGTTATAATGATACTAAATTGTTTTATCAACAACTAACTAATGGTCTTATCAGCAACTGACGAGCCCTCTGCTCAATAAGCTTAAGGTAAATGAAAAGAATCTATTACAGGCTGCGAGCCCTTTATCTCAGCTCTGTGGAATATTGACACTTACAGTAATTTGTCCCCATTTTCTATTGATTTCTTGTTTTGCCTTCTGGTTATGCCATAAAGAGCGTAAATAATGACGGATTTGAAAGGAGCTTCCTTCAGTGATGATCCACACTTAGCTGGCTGTGCTGCTGACGTAGTTCACTCATCGGCTGTAAAACTAATGAAGGCTCTGCAGAGGCTCTGGCAGTCTGCGGCTTTTCAGTGACGTGGTGACATCTCTCAGAAACAGACCAGGCATGTCGTCGATGTTACAGAAAGTCTGGTTGAAAGCTGAAGTTGGTGATCAGAGCTGACGGGGGATGTGTTAGCTTGCTAATTGTAATTCATAAGTCAGATGAAAGGAGGCGTGGCTTTTGCCGATGTTTGTTAAACAGGAAAACAACCATAAGTTAGGAGTGTAGAGAAACAGTTGCAGAATTTCTTGAAGGCAGTAGGCAGACTTGTAGTTTGTTAAGAGCAGCCTTTCTACAAGCAATAGGATGAAAGACTTTCATCTTATATGTGTCATCTTATTACGGCAAATCAATTTTTTTTGATTGTGCATATTCTTACACCACAGAAGAATTGTTCTTCTAGAGAAAAACACAATAGTTTTCAACTTCCGCCTTTTTTTAAAAAAGAAATTCGCCCAAAACTATGATGTCTTTCCAAGGTTTTATCACTTCTATATCGCCGCCTGGAATGCATTAGTAAGCCGGGCCTCCAAGGGCTAGCATATAGCCCTCTCTGCAGGCTTTGTACTGGATGAAGAAGTCATAATCCTCAAACAGACTTAAATTCCTCCAGAAAGGCTCTTGATCCTGAATCCACTCATTTTCTTCAAACAACCAGGCCCAAAAGAGAAGAGATATTTGGGCATGGCTGAAATCCTTGATTGAAATCTGCTACAAGTGGGCACAGGCACACGTGCAC
>JAQFJB010000005.1:14027898-14038396 GCA_029874875.1 Naso minor | reverse complement strand
TCATCACTCCACACAAAATATCCCACCCTTAATTGGTCTGTGCTCCTCCAACATGTTTGTAATGAAAAAGCAGCACATAATTCTTAGTTTGTTGGCTGGCAGAGCCCAATTTACAAAAGTGGAGGTTGGTGATAAGCAGAGACAGTACGGCTGTGGAGTGCTCAGAACAATGAATCACCCCACTGCCAGGGTTGAGCAGAATATAATTGAGTCCAACATCTCTGAGCACTTTCACCATAATTAATGATAATCTGTAACAGAGGAATCTGAGATTCCAGTTCACAGAACTGTTTAATTAGGCCCAGTAATGAAAGCACAGGCACTACAAGAATATGGCCGGCCTCATGATTAATGATTTGTGCTACTGAACACAAAAGTGCTGCACCGTTAACTCCAACGGATGCTGTTGTGTCTCCCTGGCATTTACAGAACACCAAAATACATATGGAGCTGTTTGCTTCCCCTATATAAAACAGGATAAATATTCTCCTGTTTTTATTATTTAATACTTTGGTTTAGGAAAAACATCTTTTACATGAAATTTCTACATTTAGAAATTTACCTATAAATCTAATTTTAACATGAAAATAAAAATACTTATGATTCTCTGTTCAATGTATGTATATTAATACATTGCACTGGTCAGTGCTGACAGTTTGATGTAATTCAATGTAAATGTCTGTTTAATCAAATTATAATTAGCACAATGCTATGAGAGGAAGTAGATTTTTTTAGTAACATACAAATTTGATGAGACGTATTTTATGAAAGTTTGATAGTTGATGCTTTAATATGTCATGATAAGAAAATGTTTAAGTGCTACACGAACTCAAACATACTTTGCTGCAAATTAGAACTGGTTATGAAATTGTCGGTATTGATGCCCTCTGAAGATCTGCATAGTAAAATGAGACCAACAGCGACAAAATTTGCTATTCCCAACTGGCTTTTTTCGACTGCCTGCCATGGGTCGGAAGCACCGGAAGTCAGACGATAAGATTTACGGCACATGTGGTGGAGGAAACTTACAACACCACGATTACAAACATTATGTCTTTGGAATGCGTCCTGCAAACGGCTATTTGTTTAAAAAAACAAAAAAAGTACATCGGAGTGAAGCGTGTGACAAAAGCGTTGTGTGGAAGTGGTGGCAGGGCTTAACTATGCCAGGAGGTGATGGTCATACCGCTTTTGTCCAGAGTGGCCACTAGAATCACCACCAACTCAAAGTTCCACTTGGCATCTTTAAATAAAATAAGCTCTACCGATCAATTGATGAATGGAATAGTAGAGTTAGAGAAAATTATTAATTAACTAATTTTATAATCCTTTAATTATTTGAACCTTTTTTTAAAGGAAAAAAATGTTAAACATTTGCAAATTCTAGCTTTTTAACTGAAAGGATTTGCTGCTAATTTAGACATTTATTACATAGAAAATAAAGGGTCTTTGGGTTTTAGACTTTTGGCTGGATAAAAGAAAATATTTGTCACTTTAGGTTTCAGGAAATTATGACTAGTTTTTTCACTTTTTTTATATGTTGGACAATAAACAATTACTCAGTTATTGACAGTGATAATAATCAATTACTTGCTGCCCTACATAAAATATAATAAACTGGTGTCAGTTATTGCGTGTTGGACGAACCTTTACAAACTGAACATGGTGACTTTTTATATTTTCTTGGCGTCACAGCCAGCAAAACCACTGCCTGTTTACAGTACACAGTTGTGATAAAGCTGCTTGCAGAAAGATTGGCATGTGACAGAATAATAATGTGTGCTCCCATTCACTCAAGTAATAAAAACCGACATAGGAATTGAGGTCTTTTACTTTAAAGTATGGATTACATTATTGAATGAAATGCTCCAGCTCCTGTTTGTGCCTCGCAGGCATCTTTTGTGGTTATTTCCTGGTAGTATAGCCAGAGTTCTGCGACTTCATAACACAGCACAAGGCAGAGCTTTGCCGTGTCTATGTGCTAGACTGGCTCCACCTTTTAAATGGAACTCATGAAATGCACCATAATACAGTCGTACCATTATAGAAACAAAATAAGATTTCTGTTTGGCATGAATTGGATTTCCAGCGGGAAAAAAAAGCTATTAGTCACTCCCTGTCAGTTTGTTGACTGCTCCGAGTTTGACGTTTTTGTGTGCCAGACCTCTGAAGTTAAATTTCACACTTGCTTGCATATTTTAAACTTAATGCTTCCCTCGGTGAAAATATGGTTGGGCAAATCAAGAGCCATGCTAAGAACCTTAATAGAAAGATCAGACCGTTTTGAAATAAGAGGCAGAATTGCTGTGCAGGAACCTACAATTCATTTTATTCATCATACCTTTTCAGTAAAATGTTGAAGTCTCCATCAAGCAGACACAAGCCTTAGGAAACAGCAGTGTGAAAGGCAGTAAGCGTAGAAAACCACAGAAGCTCAACCCTCATAAATCTATGACAAAACTTTACAAAAATGAGAAAGAGGACACAAAAAAGGAGAAAAATAGATGTATTCCTGAGAAAGAAATGACTGTAACCGCCCACCCCCTTGCCCTCCCTTTCCCCATGTCTGAATCTTGTTTAGTTCTTTAATTCTACAGTTTCTGACCTGGATCTGGCCATCGCTGCACATGAAAGAAATTACAAAAGCCTCTCAGTCACAGCAGCCCAGCTTCCTCCTGCACCACAGCATTTGTCATTGCCAAAACAGCAGAGTTTAATTAAGTGTTGTGAGCAGCCTAGTGAGAAACACACTTTAAATTAAACCTCTGAACATGCTGCTATTGGTTCTTTACCTTCTCAACAATCAGCGGGGTATACGGCATAAATTTCTATCTCTCATGGGGGAAGGCAGCTGCTGCACCTCTAGCGATTCATAAACGGCTTGCCTCCCCAAGAGCAATCTCTATTACAACACATTTCATTACAGCCCAGTTTGGAAACGGCAAGCAGATGAATGTGATAATTAATGTCCTTTCCCAACTAAACATTTTATTTACTCTTGATGAATTAACGGTCGTTATCAGGGTTGAAAAAAAAGGCATGTACTGTATGTCAGTGCATCTGTGTGTAGGTGAAAAGAATTACATGGCAAATTATCTTCTGAGGCATCAAGCACTTCTTGGCGCAAGAGATGGAATTAATTCAACCCCCTCTATAATAATGAATTGTTTCAAGTGGGTAAGCACTTGATTCAGCTATGCAATTGTAAATATGTCTTTAATAATATCATAAGATAGATCAGTTGAAAACATGGGATGGCTGAAAGACAGTGGAGGAGGCCACTAGCTGTTACATCTGCAGCAAAGACAGCCCTGTGGATTTGACCATACCTATTGTTAGCCATATTGAAAATAAGATGTATGTAGCGTATTGTTTCTTATTTGAATAATTTTACGTTGTAAATAATGTTATATTTATTGTGATTGCTAACATTAAATCATAATGATCTTATTTTGATTTGATCCATGTTTTTCTAGCAGATCAGAATAAATATCTGTGCTCCCTTGGTTTATCCTGCCATCGCAAGATTATCCTGCTATATGTACAGCGCAGGTAGCTGTAGTAAAATTGCCCCGTGCTCTGGTAAGACGTCAGTTAACGGAGCAGGACGTGGAGCAACAGTTTTCTAAAAGTAGCGATTAACAGGCACTTTGTTATTGTTTTTATTGTCAGGAAGATTGATAGTGACAGTGAAAGGTATCAAGGACTCTAGTGGGAGATGTTTTAATTTGCCTTTGTCAGATTTTGTGGAAGAAACCACTTAATTGCTCATTTTACAGTACCCCTAACACGTTCGTCGGATTACAGAAGTTTGTCTATGAGGAAGCACGAGTTAAAAACCTTACGTCCTGCAAGAATGGCAAAGGAACTAAACATAAACACAACTAAACGTAAAAACGTTAAAGCAATAAGGCTCTAATCAGACCATATGAGGTGATCCAGCAAAATGCTGCAGGGTTTTCTGACTGTTGAAGTGTCACATGATTCACTTGATTAAGATAAAAGGATCCATTGTGTGATGTCAAGTTGTGTACTGGCTGCTGCAGCGTGACGTAGGGCTGCATTACTCCAAAGGTTGAGCCGGTTTCTTTTTCTTTTTTTTTCTTTTTTCTTTTTCTTTTCTTTCTTTTCTTTTTTTTTGGCATCCAGTGCGGCTCAGATCCTGCAGCCAAAACAGACAAGCCTCATTCAAATGAATGAGAAAACGTTTTTTGCATTTGCATTTTTGACGGACACCTGATGTGTTCTGAACGCAGTGGTGATGTTGAATATTTCTTTTCCTATGAAAAGCTGTAGCCTGATACAGACTGTAGACTCCATTGTTGACTCCACTCGTCATTGCAGTAAACCTAATCCTACCTATAAAGACTGCGGGTGAAAGCCACTAGGTGACTACTCAGTCTGCATTCTTTTCCCATTACGCTATGTGCGTGTTATCATTTCACAAGAACACTGTCGCTGCCCCCTGGGCTTACTGTCCCCCAAGGATGACTGCAATCGGTTCAAAGAAATACAAGGAAGCCAGAACAGTTTTTCCCCCCGTAGCACGATGACAGTGAGTGCAGCTGGACTGCTCATGAGGGACGACACTGTGAAGATAGGGCTGGCTTTGCGACATTACCTTAACAGTAACTGCTGTCTATATGTTAGCCATCTAGCAAACTAGCTAACTTTGGTTCATGTGATAGCATAATATAAGACAGTACTACGATACGATACAAATGTGACAACTGTAAATTTGTTCTAAATCAAATGTGGAAATTTTAACCCACTGGGCATCCCATTGATTTTCTTGTTTGTTTTTTGAGTCATTCCCACAGCTTTAAAAGACTCATGCAAACCCCTCACACAGCACCAGTAATTCTGAGGACATTGCTTTGCATCAATTGTTTCATTATTTCTTTTTTCCCCCTCATTTAAAAAGTCAAGTTTGGATGATATGGCAATTTTAATTTGGTCTAACTTTGGAAATTATGGGATACTGATATTTATACAGCTGCAAAAAAAAACCCAAACCTTTTTTTTCCTCCAGATGGGCAGCTCCGCCAAATACGGCAAATGGGTTTTTGCTCGGGAAACTTTAGTTGGGTCTTGTCCGACTAACGTCCTTGATCGAGGCAAAAAAAATTTTTTGGATCTCTTTATTAATTTGCTGAAAATAACAAAAAATGGAAGGCTGGCCGCCTGATCTTTAAAATTAACTTTTTGTTAATTTTTTGCATTAGATGAATGGACTTAAATGTTCTTGAAGACAATTGAGTCATTATGATCAGTACTGTGCAACGGTATGCTATTCTTCTGCCCAGTGCTTTTGAGAGTGTGTAGGAACGACGTTGCAATTCCTCACCTTGCCTTCCCCTTTCTAGGCTATACTTTGCCATGACCAGTGGTTTGCATGTTGTGGGTCACTGTAGAAATATGGTGGACCTCACTCTCTGTAGATAGAAAGGACTTATTTTAAGGTAAGGAAACAATTTCTAATTGAATGTAACTAAACACAAATGAAAACATATTTTTTAATGAATATTGTAGTCCAAATTTCTCTCTCCGTTGCTGCCTTATTCTTACAGAGTGGGCCTTAAATGTTTGTATACCGTCATTCCACTTTAAGCTGTATTGGAGAGCCAAGTTCCGAAGCAGGCTGGTAGTTTAAAAAAAACAGATGAGGTGTAACAAGCCCATTCTGGCACAAACACAGAAGCCAATCAAACTCAGCCCACATGAACCTTAAACAAAAGTGAAGGTACATTTTCTATCCATGTCGGATGACATTTCCTTGTCCTCTTGTTGCTGCTGCTCCCACGTTTGAGCGATCAGACAGCCATTACAATGTCCAGGTTTATTAGAGAGACCATATAGGCCCAAAGCTCGCAGTGTTAGAGGTGTAATTCTCTACAAAATGTGTCACGTTAACTCTGTTGACTGATTCACACAACAGCTGGTTGAGAGGACCTCTCACACCTGCAGCAGCCCTGTAAGGGAGCAGCGATGTCTGTAGCACTCAGCAATGCAACCAGGAAGAAGCCTTGACGTACTTTTAATAGCTGGCTTGTTCATACTAGAGCAGGCTGTCACTTATACAAGGCACTTTCCAAGTGCTAAATTGGAGCGTCTTCACTTCATTAAAAGTATACTTAACATATATGGAAAAAGCAAGTTTAGCTCACAGTGTGGCGTGGTATAGAGAAAAAACTTGTTATGCTTATGTTTTTGATGAAATGAGCTTTGATCCATGTTTGCAATTCAAATAAAGGAAAAGAACAATTATCTGGCAGAATTATCCTGCCATACTTGTGGTATTTGCATTTGATAAAAGTCATGTGCAAAGGCTTTGCTGTCATAGTTCAAATCACTTCCATGTTACAGTAGCTAAGTGTAATTCATTTAATAGAAACAGTGTAATCAGTCCTATATAATAAATCTGAGATTAAAGGAAGCATGGCTTACATTGATTCCTTATGGTAGATAACTTTGGCTTATCTCACAGCAACAGCATCACGCAAAATGTATCGGGACCTTTTGAGGTCAGAGTTGAATCTCTTTCATCGTTGATCATTTAAGGATGCTCCTGTGCTCTTCCTCTTTGGAAAGCCAAATGATATATGATCACTTCTACGCAGCTTGTTAATGTACACTATTAGCTCTGTATTTAAACATGATAATGTAATTGATTCACAAATTGATTTATTGGTGTTAATTCAAGTGTTTCACGTATTAATCATAGTAAAGAAATTAATTTAGTATATTTTATGAGCTGTTGTGAGATCAACTAATGATATGAATTAATCAACTTTAATAAGAATTCAAACTCTATTGTTAGGCTAATTTGTCACTTTGTTAGACGGGGAATGAACAAGAGCCTCTTTATTTACAACACATAAATCTGCTGGACTATTTTAGGGAAATACATTGCTTATTTTTAGGTTGCAAAGTTTAAGTTTTGGGGGGTTTTTTCCCCCTTTTTTTCTAAGTTATCGGTTTATTAGGCATAATAACTTCACACTCTACCAGAGGAGTCTGAGAAATAATAGCACCTTTTTTGTCCTGTCAGGGTTTGGGCCTAATCACTGTCCGGTCACATGTCAAATGTGCATTCTTATCACAGCCATTAACAAATATCATAATGATAAGGGCCTGAGAAATATCGGAATTATGGGGCTGAAGCCGATACTGATATCAGGGAGCAAGAAAATTCAAATATTGGATATATTGGCCGATATTATAGACATAAAATATCAGCTGAATGGCGATATCAAATGCTTGTGACAAAGATATGTAATGGAGGCAGGATATCATACATTTTATTTCAGACGTCAGTGCACTGAACAGTTAGGCTAACACTTCACTTATTAGTTATTAAATATCGGACCACCTCTGCTGGACAAACAGTGTAATTACATCATTTTTAACCCCTAGTTCAAGTGTTTTTTTTTCCCTTAAACATTGCCTTAAACAGTTTTAATATCAGCACATATCAGAGAACATATGAAATACAGATATATCTGCAATAGGACAGTGTCGGCCAGTTATGTTGGGGAACCGATATGTTGGCTGGGCCCCATTAAAATAATTTAAAATTTGTAAGGAGTTCTCTGTTTTTATTTGGATTTCTAGTCACATGTTCAATTTAAAGGGAACTGACCTCAACTCTGGCTTGCACCTTTTGCGTCTTTTGTTTACAGTGTATCTGTTAAAGCAGAACTTTATCATACAGTGAAAGAAAACAGTTTTCATTCTTTGCTTTGAGTAAACACCACAATTGTTTTGCACTCCAGAGAGCCATTTAAGTAGTTCATTAGTGGCTATGTTATGTCTTTAAAGTATTGATCTCTCCAGTCAATGGAAAAATAACAACCCCGTTATAAGCTACTTGTCCATAGCGATGGGCAACATAAATTATTTAAAAAGGGCAGATTCACTGCGGCCATGGAGCCATCAATCATAAGATATGGCAATGACAAAAAAGCTGTGCTTCACAGGTCCCTCCTATCTCCCCCCAGAACAATTCTATCAGCCAGGTGACTGTGAGGAGGCAGGATGACCTGATGTCACTCACATTGTTGCCTCTGCCTTTGAAGGGCCCAGCTCCCCTCTCAGCCCTGGAATGGGATGGCTAAATAGATTCTCTGTGTTTACCGCTGGCCTCCCTCCCAGTGCACACTTCAATTTGTCAAACAATAAAAGGTGGACAGAAGAGTTGGAGTTTCCCAAACAATGGATGAATTTTTTATCGAGTGGTTGAATTGAGTTGCAAGTGGCACAATATTTATTCATAGGTCTTTATCCAGAGATTTTCCATTGGAAAGTGAACTATACAACAAGTGTAGGGGCTTGTGTGAGCTACATTTTCCTTATCCTGTTCTAGGTAAGTGTAAACAGGATTACTTAATCATGATTCTCTGTCCTGATTTTTACTATTTGCCCAAAGTGAACCAAGTGTACATATTTGCATTTGAAGCAGGAAAAAAATAGAAGCATGAGACCTCAAGAATACAAATATGCATTTATCTTGTTACATTTTTTGCAAAGACACAATGTTAAGGCCAATGTATGGTGCACACTTAAACCACATTATGTATTTTTGCTGCAAAATGTCTCACTGTCAAAACTATGAAAACAAAAGATGTACAGTAGTTTGCTGTTGTCATGAAGCAGTGTAGGATCATGGGATTTGTTCATGTTGTTGATAAACATCCACCATTGCATCTGAAAATCTCTCTGACTGACTCAGGCAAGACTTAAATGTTTGGTCATGTTTGCTGACTTTATTCCTCTCTTTGACTGGTTTTACCATCGAAGTTAGGTGACAGGTGACATACTGAAACACACTGTTTCCAGTATTACCTTTAATTTAACTACACAACTCAACAAAA
Organism: Naso minor; assembly: GCA_029874875.1. Classification (NCBI taxonomy): domain Eukaryota; kingdom Metazoa; phylum Chordata; class Actinopteri; order Acanthuriformes; family Acanthuridae; genus Naso; species Naso minor. The sequence continues at coordinate 14,029,523 of JAQFJB010000005.1, read as the reverse complement.
TAAAGTAAAGATATGGCAAACCTTTTAAAGCCTGCTTAATAAAGTAAAAAATGCAAAAACTAATTTTGTGACAATAAAAAAATAGCACTTTTTAAACTGAGCAAAAAAAAAAAAAAAAAGCAATCAAGATCAAGTTTCTGTATTTTTAAATTCAGATCCGAGCCCTTGCATTTCTTTTTTTGGAAACGTAATCAGAGCTACACAGATCAGACACGATGAGGCAGGGAAATGTTCTTCTATGAAAAGGTGCCGTGTTTATTTCAAAATGCAACCACTTTGCTCAATTAGGTTTAATTTTTTTAGTTTAATATGAGTTCTGCCATTTTGTTCTCGCTTCCCTCACAAAGAGCTACAATGTCCTCTCTGTATCCCTGACAGTAACAAGTACTACCTCTTTCAGTGGCATGGTTTGTCCTCTAAAGCAAAGTTGCTGACATTGTTGAGGGATGAGTGAACACATAACATAGCAGCTCTTGTGATATGCTTCACATCGGACTCTATTCACACCACTTTAAAAAAAATTAGTAATGGTATCCCCAGGTGTAGTGTACAATATACAACTGTGTGATTACAATATCCATATGCACTGTGGGACCCAAGGTATGAAGAGGAAGATAGGAATCCTCCACACAAATATGAAAATCAACAGTGTCTCCCTATTCCATATATAATCAGTCAGCCCACTGTGGGAAGAGATATCAGCCTAGCTTTCCATTTGCTGATAGTGGCATGCAGCGGCATTAAGAAATCACCCTGAATGTGCCGGGGTAGATAACTGAACATGTTGGGTGTCTACAGGAGATATATTTACACAAAACAGGAAGCAGACAGGGTAGATCTAATTGACTAGGTAGCGCTTTGCCGAGGTTGGTACGGCAGGTCTCAGAGTCGAGTGGATGAGGGGCTTACAGAGAGGCCGTCAGAGAGCAAAAGATTAGTGCTGACGTCGCTGCCACATCAATTACAACCCGCTGCTTGGCTGGGGAGAAATCCCCACCACTGTCTCTTCAAGGCCACCAAGCACAAACTGGGTGTGTCAGAGGTCATCCAGGGGAGGAAGCGCGAGGCCCTGGCCCTCCCAGTGGGAGTCACTCCTGTAGGCTGGTGGTTCAGAGTCCCCTGTGGAGGGAGGTGCCACAGAAAGTTCCACAGCAAACACCAGAGCTGCCATTCACCAGAGCCACATGGTCCTGCACAGTAGGAGGGCAGTGCCAGGGACGGATAGTATAGCTCGGGCTATTGTTCACATGTTGTTTGTATAGATGTGTAACAGTGTTCTCATATCATGTTGCTTTGTTTCAAATTCACTTCTGGATCACAAATCACTATAATCTTTTATTTTTTAAATGAATTAATGAAGCATTCTCAGCCCAAAATAATCCCTTCAACTGTACAGACAGAATGTAGTTTAGAAAAATCATTGTAATAATATAACAAAAGTTCAATGGTTAAATAAGAAAAGTGCAATTAAATCTGTGGTGCAGATTATAATGTACTGTAATGTATGTGTAAGGTTTTTCATAACAGAGGCACACTCATGCCCCTTAAAAATAAAATATCGTAGAGATTGTGGCTACACAATAATTAAGATATTTTCACTTCCCACAAGTGATATAATGCAATGC
>JAQFJB010000005.1:13950608-13963647 GCA_029874875.1 Naso minor | reverse complement strand
GAGCTGAACAACTAGAAAATGATTTCTTTTCTTTCTCCTAGCTCTCCTCGCGCTGACACAACCACAACCTTCCACTGATGTCAAGTGTGGGGAAGAAATGAAGTCATGGGCTGTTAATGAATTTAGACTGAAAGTCCTCCAGCATGTATAATCATGCACAAACACTGACAGAAGTATTAGCTACTTGTGTCATGTTTTATTGTGCGGAGATAGACATGTTTAAAACCGAACTGTACTTTGAGTCAATAGAGAGAACTTGTGACATTGTAATGCACCCTTTCAACAGATCTGCTAAATGTCAGCAAACTGGTTCTGAGTGTAATCCCAATTTGCCTTGGAATTAGCACTTTACAGTGACGATCTAATTATTTAGACAATTTATTGCCTGCTGCTAATATCTCTCAAAATAAGCTGCTCCCTTCATCTTGATCATGTGATAAATGTGGAATCACTGAGGATAAGTCCCAGACATGCCTCAGAGCCTGCCGTCACCTCTCTCCTCTGACAGACTAAAGGAAAGGCTTTGTGACAGCGGCGCTGCCTCACTTCGCGCGGGCCAATCACTGCCGGTTTCATGAACATTTAAATGACTTTAGTTTCTGCAATTATGCGCGAAAAGATGCAGATTAGGTGCTCAGCAAAATCTGAAAATGAAGGCGATGTGTAACTGGGATTAAGAGATAATCAGCAGGACTTTTTACCTGACTGAAAACAGAAGCGCGCACCGGACTCTCGGACGGTTTCACTAAAACAACCAGGTTACTTTGTGTTTTCATCACTCTGGCTCCGGTAAAAAAAAATAATAATAAAAAGAAACTTTAGACTGCACTACTGTAGCGGGAGAGAAAACGTGCCCGCGTGTGGCATCATCATGTCCTTCTTGTTCACTTAAAATTACACAGACGCGCAGCGCCGTGACGCACAACATCAAACTGTGACACCTGTGCGCACCAGGATTCACGTTTCAAACTGAAATGTGTTCATTTCAGCAGCGCGCGGGACGCGTTTTCTTCACTTTTTAATGGCATGTTGCAGGGAGACGGAAAGCTTCAAGTTTAATTAAGTTCCGGTTCTATAGTCTGACTTGCCGGCAGTGAGAAATATGTTTAAAACAATAAAGAAAAATAAAGCGGTGTAGGCCGCGAAGAAATCGTCTCGTATACAAATTGATATTATAGACTGTAAAGGCTGATTGAAATGGAAAAATTTTTAATCCTTTCGCTTCAAGGAAGCAAAGGAAGTTTGTCGTAAAGAAAACTTTATATTTATATTAGCATCAACTTCTGCAGCAGAGCATCCAGAGGAGCAGAGTGATGTACAAAATCCGATGTCCTTTTTTAAAATGTCGCACAAAGAATTTACTTTAGCCTACTTGGGATTCAAATAAAAAAGATTAAAACTCCAAGAATAAATCCGATGTAGTTTCTTTTCCTTTTGTCTTTGTCAAATACAAATAGATATTAAAATGAAAAGAGATTTCAGCAGCCTGGTATGTGTTAATAAAAGCGTCTTTTTTTTTTTTTTAACAATTTAAATATAAGAAATGCAGACACGCATGCAGGAGAAAACTTTAAGGTGTTTCCCTAATAAGAAGTAATTTGTTTGAAAATGTAGACGAATTTTAATCGCTGAATTGTTCGCTCAGTAAAGATTCAAATGGTAAAAACAATTAACGGGCTTTGTGCAACATATTTTTGTTTAAACAAACGATAGAGAATTTAAAATTCCCTAGAATGAAACGGTGGGCCTGCTCAGTATTTTCAACATATTCATCGGCAGCAACTTATTTCATGAACTAAACATGTCTACAAAATTCCAATGTAGTTAAAGTGAGATAGCCTACTAAAAGAATACACTAATTATTATTATCAAAATGTTTAATTCGGCGCAAATACGCCTGTAAACGCTGATCACAGCACTGAAACAAAACTAAAATAAGTCTGAAAATCCTCTCTCTCTCGTGCCACTGCAGCTTAAGCCGCTAGAGAGGTCTGAATTTAAACAATAAATTAAATTTCAGAGAAATTATTTAGCAAAGAATTGATTTAAAAGTTTTATTTGTAAACATTAAATATTTCTTTCTCTCTAAAGTTTTTGAATTCGGCACCAGATGCGTTACAGAAGTCGTCAGTACATCATGATGTCAAAGATGTGGGCCTGCATCACACACACTCATGAACCTCTTGATATAAGATGGACTTTTTTCCATTTTCCAAACGTGTTAAATCAAAACTACCTAGACGTTTATAGGACATAAAACATAGACAACGTGCTCAGCATGAACTTGGATGGTTTGAAATCGTTTAAATTGCACCATGCTTAGTGTAGCTCTTGGCAATAGAAATAATAAATATATAGAAACGTTTATATTCAACAGCAACAATACTTACAGCACATACAAACAAGGAATGTCTGACAGTTTTACAAACACCATGGGTCCCTCATTTTCTATACAGATGAGATATTTTTCCACATATGCGTCATACATAAAAGGAGTGCCATAACTACGAATCTGTATCAAATCTAGCAGACTACATAGTGTCCGGTATATATTATATATAGACATCACCTCAGCAAGTGCCTATAAATGAAAAGGAAAATAAAAATAATAATAATAAAAAAAGAAAAACCAGAACATGCGTTGTCTTTTCTGGATACTTTTGGGATCCTGTCAGAAACACATAGGCACGAGTCAGAAAAGAACAAGAAATTAAATCTTTTCATTATAACAAACTTTGTACACGTTATAAACCGATGCATGGGAGGCATCACATAATCTATCATAATATACAGTGTGAGTGTTTGTGTGCGTGTACGTGTGTTTATATTATATTTATATATAAATGGAATATATTACATCTGAGTATGCTGAATCAGCGGCGGTGTTAAATAAACAGGAAGTGATTGCAAGACCGGATTAACTCTGTTGACATTTTGTCCACTGAGAGAATTTGTTTCTCCCCGGGATGATTCTCTCGTTTGGCACTAAAAGAAAACAATTTCAGTGAATTAAAAAAAAGGCCTACACAACAACCAAACTTTCTGTCTCCTCTTGTTATTTTTTTCATGACTCCTTACTCATAATAGGGTAATGATCTAATAGCCTACGGAGCTGGCAAATATTCAGAAATAATAGCGTTAAAAACCTGTCAAGTCTGACTCAAAACAGTCTTTTGGAAGTTCTTTGAGGTCTCTCCGTCGACTCAGACTCAGAAAGGTAGGGTGTCGAGGAAAAGTTTGTCAATTATTGCTGGCGGAGGGACTAGATCTTCTAGTTTTAGGTAAAAGATACGCTGCAGACCTTGAGTACATAGTGTGCGCAGTTCGGGGAGCTTTCCCAAGAGTTTTGACAAGTAGTTGGGACGATTCAATCCACCGCCATTGAATGTCACTTGATCTTTGAGGCAGTTGACTATCTTGTTTTGGAGATCCTCGACTCTCTTGGGTTCCTTGAGCCCGTGTCGCTCTGAAATGCAAAAGAAAAAAAGACACTTAATATATAATTTCCGATGCATTAACTTTCTCTGTTTTGCGTGCATTGCAGCGCAGGCGGAGTTTCCACAGGCGCAGGCGCCTTTACGCACCTGTTACCATGGCCAAAGCTGCGATGCAGGAGAAAGCTGAGATATCTATGTTCATGCTCTGCAAGTTGGAAGAAAACTCCACGATGGCGTCCACCCACTCGCCAAATCCACGGACGCACTGTAGCCTGTGTAACACCACTCCATTGCAAAAAATGAGCTTGCCTTCCACCGGGTTGGACCTGCAATTAATAAGAAAACGCCATTAATTACGCGTGGCAATAAACGGGTAGCTAAGGGTCTCCTTATTATTGGGCGGCTAATAAAACCCAAAGCAATGAAGCTTGAAGGAGGGGCTGATAATTATCCAAAGCCTGGATTGTTTTGTTTAATTATCACACGGCTTACCTGTACGCCAGCCGCAGGACAAAAAGTTCAAGGAAGGCGGATTCAAAGAGGAGATCCTGATCTTGCTTCGGTAGGTCAGAAAAGCCGGGGATCTTCTCCGCCCAGCCCCGGATGATCTCCATGGAGCCCGTCAGGAGATCATAGAACTGCTGGATGTGCTGAGTGTTGTCTCCAGCCATTTGGTAGTCAGGGTTAGCCTGGAACTGGAATTTAATTTAAACAGCGCCTTAATGAGGTCCTTTAAAATATATAATCCGTGAAATTGCAAATGCCCATTTCCAAGAGGGAGAGGGTGCTTTTTTGCTATTAAATTCATGTCTTCCTTTTTATTAAGTTCTCTATTTCAACGCAATTTACTTTGGAAAAAATACGCCACATTAAAAGCCTGACAAAGTTAGCAGTTCAGCAGTGTGCTACAGAAAACTCTCAGGGCTGTAAATTGTTTCCTAAAGCTGAGCTAAATTAAAAAGGCCGTCTGTCTTGTTCGCTCTGTTTTCAGCCAGAGTAGAAGTTGTTAACCTTTTTTTTCCGTGAAAGTGTTGTGTCTGTGTTTTATTTGTGGGACTGTGGTACCTTACTTACTCTGGAGTAGTCCAGAGCAGACATGGAGGGGTTGGAGTCCACATGGGCCCGAACGAGTGCGCTGATGAGGCTCACCGGCGGCGAGGGCGGGGAGGGCTCCTGGGGACTTTTGGGTTTGGATGGCAGGCGTCCTCTCCGACCTTTCAGATTATCCGTTCGGACAACTCAAATGGAAGAAACACATGACATATGAGACATTCATACGCAGCCATGTTGTGCATTTAAATAATTCAACACTCTTTTACGCACATGCGTTCCCAGCGTGTAAGTGGGGGGAATGTAAAGAAGCGGTCTGAAATAAATTAATGCCCGGCCTAAACTTACCTTCTCTCACCATTCCGACGACAAGGCACTTCTGGAAACGGCAGAACTGGCAACGATTTCTTCGGCGTTTGTCAACAGGACAGTTTTTATTTGCTAAACACACGTACTTTGCATTTTTCTGGACGGTGCGCTGTAGGGAAACAAAAGCAGAATGTCACTCTGCAGGCCTGATTTAAAGGCTCTAGAACACACAGAACACAGAGTGTGGAATGCTGCAAAGGTGATTACAAATATGATTTTAAAAAAGAAAACATAAAAAAACGCTAAAACTATCTGTCATCTCATGTTTGAGTGCTGCATGGTGAGGGAACAGACTGTCAGCAAATGCACACAAGTGGTCTGTCATATTTTACTTTCTCCTTTGAGATCGAGTGTGTGTGGATGGATATGAAATTATCTTACACACGCACTTTAGATGTTGCTTGACAATATGTACCAGCCCGCATAAAAACTGCGATTATATTAAAAGTTTAGACTGTTATGATGGTTTTTGTTTTAAGAAATTGTGCAAAATTTAAGTTTGAATACAAAGTATCACAGGGCATCTTTCGTGTAATTACAGTAACTGTGATTCATCGCTGCTGTAATTTCATCCCACCTTGAAAAATCCTTTGCAGCCCTCGCAGGTTCTCACTCCATAATGCTGGCAGGCTGCGTTGTCCCCACATACCGCACACAGACCCTCGTTTGACGGAGATCCTCGGGACGGGGGCGATGGCACTTGGCTGTCCACCAGCTGGTGTCCGTGGCCGAGCTGCAGGGAGTGAGGAAAGGCCAGACCCGCCTGTTTCCGTATGGCGCTGGGCACCGCAAAGCTCTGGCCGTCCAGGCCGCGGTGCACGCCCGGGTTGTCGTGGTTCATGGAGACGTGCAGCGGCCCATCGAACCGCATCTGACAGCTGGAGACGGGAGTACCGGGTGGGGACTGCTTGAAGGAGAAGAGCGAAAGCCTTGACACCGGATTCTTGCGCTGGTCCATCATATGCGACGTGGCCGCAACATAGTTCTGGTGGAAACTGTGGAGGGAGCCAGGGTCCTCCCACATGTGATTTGGCTGAACCTGGAAGTTTGGCGTACTCGGGGCATGAGGAGAGGAGGGTTTGAAGTACATAGGCCCAGAGTGAGCCATCATTTCTTCCGACTGGGGAGGCAGGTGGCTCTGCTGATGGTAGTTGTGCATCTGGACGTCCTCCACCTTGATAGAGGACTGCTCTCCAGAGTGGGGCATCTGATACAGACAGGGCGGTTTAACGTCGTAACTGGTGTTATAGTTGTCCATGAATGTACTGAAACTTGGGAGAGAAGTAGTAGCTGTGATCTCAGTGTTGGTCAAGTCCATGCTAAACTTCACAAACTCAGGCGTTAAGAAGTCGCAGCTGTATTCTCCTGCGGTGTGGTAGCTGTAGCTCTGGGAAGCAGGACTAGCTCCTTGAGGTGATGATCCATACTGAGCCTGAACGCAGGGCATGGCTGCAAAGCAAGCGGATAAAAACACATCAGACTTTCTGAAAAATATCTTCAAACCGTGGAAAAAAAAGTTTGACAATTCAGTCTCTTTAATCTGATTTTACTCATGGCGGTAAGAAATAACAGTGCTGAGCAGAAGTAAATTCACATTAAAATAACATCAAACTTTGAGACATGTTTGTCTTTATTTGTAAATACTTTTTTATATATCATACCTCAAGTCTTCTGACAGTTTTTCGGTGACACTTGAAATGGGTAATGCCAGGAGTTGTATGGGTGTCAGGATTCAAGAAAGCGGCTCTGTTCTGGATCTTCCCCTGATAAAACACATCACTTTGACATTTACTTTATTATAAAATAAAACAACATCTAAAAAAAAATGACTTCAAGATCTCACATAAAGACATATTTAACCCGGACGATTGCGCACGAAAGGAAACCAAATTGTAATTACGCGCAGCACTTTGGAAAACGTCCTAAAATGTCAAAATGCTGCCGTCAAAATACAAGCGTGTAGAAATTAAACAGCGCGGTTCGTCGTTTTTCTTTTTCTGGTTTTGGAAAGTGTGAGGTTGGTCGTGATGAGCAGACCAACTTCGCGCTCTTGACATCAGGGGAAACTTGTCGAGAAAGCGGAGCGCGGAAAATCCTCCTGAATAATCAGGAACACCCACATATCTGAAGAAAGTCAGACTCCGTTTCGTGTAATGACAATTAAACAGAAAAATTAGACTGGAGAAAATATCTCACAGAAGGCGCTGCAAGTGAAGCGCGGACACGGATTATGTTGCAAAAAGAAAAGAGCTGAGTGGATCTTACCTCTTTCACATCAGACTCGTGGCTCTCAGTCCATGCGATAAGCATGCAGGGGGTATTCATCAATTTCGGTAAAAGCTCCAAATCATGAGCGTCGGTACCCAACAATGCCAGGCAGGCAAACCGTGTGACTCCGCGCACTGACAGCGACACCAGCTTCGACTACCCAGTCTGGCCAATGTGGCTTTGTTTATGTGAGCTCTGGATACTGTGGCCCACGTGTTTCACAGCGCGACGTCATCGGCGTCGACACAGACGAGGACCAATCCGCGTGGGAGCTTTCTCAAGCCCCAATTTTTCTGGTGAGCATGTTTGTCTTGTGGTATGTGTTCTATGTTGCTTCCCACATGGACATTAGCAGAGATGTAGTGGAGGCTAAAACCCTTCTGTTGCTCAGCTCACCGCTGTGTGTGCAGAGGACTTAAATCACGCGTGTTTTGGGGCTGACATGAATCTATGTGCCGTGATTTCATTGTGTCTGTGGCAGGTGCGCAAAGTGAGCGAGAGAGCAGAGTTTTTGCACATATAATAAACTTTTTTCATAAGTTTTCTGCAGGTCACAGTTGTTTCTCTATCACATCAACAATCAGAACCATTATACGGTCAATTTAACACCAGTCATGATGCAGTAAAGGTAAACTTCGAGGCTGCAGCAGGCCAGAGTATAAAAACTCAAGCAGACTAATGGTGAGTGTATTTATTGCCTGATAGTTGTTGGTTTAGTGTCAAATTGAGACGAGAGTACATTGGCACGTCTAGGCGCAGTTATGTCACAATGAGGCTCACGCGCCAGACTCACTACACGCGTATGAAACAGGCCTAATGAAGCGGGGGGTCAATATTATTCTTCGTTATCTTCTGACAGGATTTCTGTATTTCAATTGTGTTCCAAATTTAGACCTCAGATGGGGTGGGGTTTGGGTTTGCGGGGTGGGCCGCCTATTCATAGAGCTGGTGTAGAGTATGTGAGCCGGTGGAGGAGGAAAAGGAGGAGGAGGAGGAGGTGGGGGGTAATTAGTGGGCCTGTAGCCAGTTGTCATTGGGGAACCAGTTCAGTCCCCAGAGAGGGAAGCGTGATAGGAGCGGGCAGAATGGAGAGTGACGCAGAAAACGCTCAAGTTGACGCAGTCGCCAAAATAATCTTTCGGCCTTATTGTTCTGCCGCGATGGAATAACTGATCTCGGTGTAATCTTACACCAGCACCTTGTAGCCAATCAAGTTGGCCTGAATTTTTCTACATGCATATTGGCCTGGGCAGCGAGCCAAAGGTGAGGGGGGAGCGCGATGCTGTGTGCGCACATGCACGTAACAGCAGCCGGCATAGTGGCGCAGCATCGTGTGTTATTTCTAGTGGAAAGATGCTTTATTATACGATCCACAGAACAGCCATCAGTCTCTTTTTTTTTTTTGGTTGCCTTGTAGTCGGTGCACACAAGGACAGAGTGTGCAAGAAAACCGTGTATCCTGGTTACACTCACCTCTAGAGGACACTATTGTTCCCTAGCCATACATCACCCAGCTCCTCTTCCTTACAATTAACCTCCCTAATTAAGCTAACCCCAATAAGGCTGTGGTCACAGGAAGTCGTTTTCAGGTTGGCTCTCTTACAGGATTTGTAGGTGACATGTTACCCCACACACTGCCCTGAAGCTTTGCAATGTCCTAAAAGCTCTGATGTTGTTTTTGATCAGTTGTAGCTCACTTGCATCTTTTACATGAGGTGTGTAGTTCGTCAGCATGCACAAAACCCCTCACCATGTGCTGATCATGCACATGTATTTACACACTGTGGTGTGTGACCACCTCTGCATAACAGATTCACACTGAATCAGGCTGCATGAACACATACACACACACACACACACACACACACACACAGCGTTGCTGTTATCCATTCACCATTTAGGATTTGGAAAGAAAACACAATTAGCTGTTTAATTGGCCGTTTTACTGGAGAATCATTAACTTCCCATTTATATGCCCAATTAATTGACAGCTATTTGAAAGTGAGGAGTTAGTTTTAATCACACAGAAGTTATTTCCTGTGATTATATTTTTAAGTTTGTTTGAAGAAATTTCTACAGGCACATAGATTGAACGTGTGGGCGCACGACGGTGCCTGTGTGTGTGAGTGAGCGAGAAACAGATTTTTCTTTTGCAGCTCAGAACATCACAGTTCTCAGTTATTAATGTCTCTGCAGGTACGATCTGAAAATCTGCAGGAAATGCCCTTTAATAACAGATAAGATGACGCCATTTACTCGGGGTTGCACGATGCTAAAGGGTTACAGTTAGAGTCACACCAGCGGCTGTCCGCTGCCTGAAGGGTCGACAGGAAAGTGAAGAGTGAACATGGACCAGCCTGTTTCTTTTGCTCCTGATGGCTGTTTTTACTTCCTGTGTGAGCTGAGCAGAAAGTAACTTTAAAGTCCAGGTTTTGCAGCACAGCAGCAAGCGTTAAGCTTACATCAGTACTAAACATCGCTATAGCCACTGTTTCTATGACGTCCTCGTGCTGGGCTCCAATCTTGGCCCACATTATATATTTTTCTACTTTAACCTGATACTCGGTTATGTGCCCATTGATGTGATTCATCATAGCATGTGGAGGCTGCAGCCTTTTTGTGCAGATGTGGCGCAGCTGCATTAAAGCCACAGTTGGTAATTTTATAAACACCAATAACTTTTTGTGTTCCATTTGGTTAATATTTCATAATACCCATAGACAGCTGTTGGTAAGTGAGGTGATCCAAAAGTATCACTAGATCTCTCTGTTTTCCCATAATGCCTCTGCATTCACAATTGGTAAAAATCCTCTTGCTCTGTTCTATTTGCCCAATCAGTGACGTTGTCTGTACGTTCTGTCCTAATTGGCTGGTCTACGCTGTATCTCTTAGCAACAAATGACGTTGATACGAGCTGATTATTTGTTTGTGCTTTACGCTCTGACTTGCCTGTGCCCACAACAGAGAGTTTGCTAGCAACACCGTCAGTCGACTCACACTCGAGCTGATACGGACCAGTTTACTCCGCTGCAACTTTCCCCGTAACCGTTTTGTCTCAGTTCGAACTGGACTTAAAAGACAGAGCTACAACAAATGAAATAAGACGTGAGCTGGCGCAAACAGCTGCAGCAGAATTGCTTCCCAGCAAACTAAGGTTAGCTTGTTAGTTCGTTAGCAGAAGTTACCAGCTGCAGCTTTAAGCACACCTAACTACTGAGAGTGAATCTGATGTGATTGTTTTTGGGTTTGAACAGGTACAGCCTCACTGTTGTAATGAGTTTATGGAGGTAGACTGACGTGGTCATTTCCAATAACTTTGTTACATTCAAAAACTCATACTAATATCACAATGAAAATTAGCCTGCTTTTCTAAAACTCTCAGTATAGTGTTTTATTAAAGGTGTGAGAGTGACAGCGTGCAGTCATCTCTTTCACTGTTCAGTGACTGAAGTGAATGTAAAGATTTAAAATGCAACAAAACACATTTACTGCATTCCAGCTAAATGTTGAGGTACTTTTACTCAACTTGAATATTTGTAGAATATAGTGGAAATGTAATATTCATTAAAAATTATTTCATTCATGTATAATCACCTGAAAATAAGAATTGTGTATTGATTACTTTTCACAAGCTTTCTCCATCTACAGAGCAAACAGGTCCTCTTCCACTGAGTCTGCCTTGTTGCACCACCATGTTTCTACAGTAGCCTGGAAAGGACAAATCAAACACAGACTCTAGAGAGTGCCTTTCACGTTTTTTGAAAGTTTTAAAACCACCGTAGTTTCTCTTAGGCTGTATTCAGATCAAATCAGGTGGTTCGGAGAAACGCTGCAGGGTTGTCCAGTGGTGTGAGTGTCATTTAATTACCATAACAGGACTCATTGTGTGATGTCAAGTTGTGCCCTCTGCTGCTCCCCGAATCCACGGGTTATGGTTAATCACTAGAAGACGGCCCCTTTGCGTGATTGGCTGCCACGGCGTAACACATCCGGCTGTGGCGAAAAAGTTACGCCAATTTCAACTTTACCTGCCGCAGTCGGCTGCATTTTTTAGGGCAGCAGCTGCAGCTCAGACTGCTGCCGCCAAAACGGACAGACCTCTGAATATAGCCTTACATGCTATGAGGGCGAGTGTCAGGGACCTTCAGTCAGATGCAGTCTGCATCTTCACCACTAGATGTCGCTAAATCCTGCACACTGGCCCTTTAACACATTTTTTGACAAAGGTAAGACTGTACTTCGGACAGAAGAGGAGAAAATCTGTTTTAAGCTTTTAATTGCTGATTCATTCACTTACTACTTTAATATTAGTTTGCCCCTAAAACTGGAGGAAAGTGAGGAAGGAGTTGTTCCACACCTTAAACTGAATCTGAGGTAGTTTGCAGAATTTGCCAGTCCCTCGCACAAATCTCATTTCATCTCTGAGCAGCAGCAGGTATCAAACTTTCTGAGAATTGAACAGCCCAACCCTGAAGGCATCCCTTTGCTCAGTGTCTTCTTTCCATTTCTAGATTCCCTCTTTACAAGCTTAAATGTCTACTTAATATGCTTTAATGCCTGCTCTTTAGAGCTGGGGAGCACTTCATCACTTTTATACACCTTTATATAACACACTGTTAACTAGCAATGCCTTATGGAACAGCTTGTCTTGCAGCTGGAAGGCGCCTCCATGGCATGATGGAGGTACCTGTTCACCATTCACAATGAGACAGTAAAATGGGAATAGAGGCCTCTGCATACTGCTGCTGTCTATATCAGTCAGTGATGAATATTCATGAATCACAGTGTCATGACATGCTCTGTAATTGGCAGCAACATTAGTAATGACACTGCTGGTATCAAGTCCCTGCATATTCATGTGGTGGGGCAATATTTCCTCATGGTGCTGTTTTTTCTCTTCTCCTGAAAGTGAAAATGTATTCTGAAGCTGCAGGTGTCCCTGGTGCCACAATCAATTGCTGGCTGGCTTGTGCCCCAGTGAAAATCAGACAAACCATTAGTTTCTTTGTCAATCTCTTTGATTAATAATATATCTGAATTATGAAAGGTTGGGAAGACTTTAACTAGTGTAAAGTGGATCTCTTTGTAATAGTTACGAATGCAGGCCTAAGGGACTCCTATATACCAAGTTGATGCCACTGGCTACAGGGCTTTGAAAAGATCACTGGTACAGTGATGTATTGAGGACTTTCACCTAAAAAGTAGCAAAAGTTATTAAATCATTTGAAATACCAGAGAAATGATGCTACACAGAGTTTATTTCTTATCCAGGATGTTTGAGGTGTGAGTAGATTTTGCAGCTTCTAAGGATACAAGCCTGCCCATTGAGGTAACACATTGATAGTGGGCACATGTTTCTTTTTGTACTGGAATTTTCCGCAACTCCATTTCGGCCCCACTAAAGTGTCCCAGAATGGATGATGAGGGAATTGGGTAAAGCTTTGCCTAAGCTGCAGCTTTCTCCTCTAAGCAGTTTTCTACTCATTGCTTCAGTGTATTGCAGTGCACCATTTAAACTGAGGAGGAGGCAGACCTGGCCTCAGACAAGTGTTGAGATGATAACATTGTTTACAACAAAGTAAATTTAGAATCAAAACACTGATCGTGCCTCCAGTGCTGGAAGAAGTAATTAAATCATTTATTGAGGTAAAAGAAGCAATACAGCCATGCATAAATACTCCATTTCAAGTAAATATCCTGCGGCTGAAATTCTGCTTAACTTTAAAAACATTTTGAGCAAAGTGAACTTGAAAGTATCAAAGTAAATGTACTCATTCTGCGGTAACATGTCCACTGTAAGTGATGTATACATTAAAACTTGAGATTGTTAATACAGAAGCATCAGCATATAATTGGGCCTGACCGATATGGGATTTTTGGGGCTGATAGCGATACCGATACTAGAGAGCAAGATC